>ML360596.1:0-24547 GCA_005239505.1 Nicotiana paniculata
CGTGATGAAGACAATGTTCAGTAACAAGGATAGAACTTTACACGTTCTTTAATGATTACCTAACTTTGATGTGGTATTTATCAAATAGTGTCAATCTGGAGGATTACACGTTTAGGAATCACCTATGTAAGTGTGAAGTGGAAGCCGCTTCAATGAGAATTTTGTAAGGCCAATTCTCTACGCACTTATGAAACCAGGCGGTGTTCATGGCTGAAACAAACACAACAATGAGAACCAAAAGACGGTTAAGGGTTGGTTATGTGACATATGGTTGTCTAGGTATACACTAAAGTTCGACGGTTCAAAGATATCAAATCTACCGATTGACCGATTATATCCGACATATGCTCACTACGGAAAGTTCAAAGGTAAACCTACTTATTCAGATGTAATTAATCCTTACTTGCAAATCACACAGCTTTCATCTATGTTCATTCTTGTTACAGTCATTCCCCATTCATGTGGGGGATTGTTGGACTTTAAGCCGTTGGGCTTTAAATACTAGAAGTGTGAATTGGGAAATGGTGGGAAATAAAATGGAGGGAAATGAAAATTTTGAATCAAGTGAGCTTTGTCTTTATGACAAATGAACTTTGTACCACATTGGTGGGGGACAACTACACTTGTGTGTATAAATATAGAATCACTTCTTAGAGCTCTTAAAAGGAGTTGAAGAGAATGAAGCCTCGCGCCGCCGTCGTCGCTCGGCTCGGATTCGGATTTGGATTTGGAAAATGATCGATCGATAAGATTAATTTTTTGACAAAATTTATTTAATTAATTGTTTAAGAATTAATTAAGTGTCAGTCAGTTCATTAACGGAATTAACTGGAATATCCAAAACGTTGAACGATGCTTTTCCCTTTTGGACAGACACCTCTTCCTGAACAGACATCACACCTCTTCCGATAATTGCCTATAAATCGAGGCATGGTTTCCTTTTCACTCACTCGAAAATACAGAACTTCCTTCTGAAAATCCTGCATTCTATTTCACAGTTTCTCTCTCAAATTCGTAAGTGTGATTTTGCTCCGTTCTTTGAGTTCGTTGGTATCCTGCAGCTTGTATTGCCACTGTTGCAGGAAGGTTTATTCCGTTTCATACTGGGAGGATTTAATCCATTACCTTGGCAAATTGTGAGGGAGTTAAAATTCCTTAAGGACGCACAAGAAAATTGTGGACTCGGAATATTTACACAGTAGCGATAACAATAACTGGGTTGGTGATGTCTAGTTGGCGAGCGGCTTCTGACCTTATTATTAGCTCTCCAAACAGTTCTTACCTTTTTTTTCTTGATAAGGTAGAGAAAATCCTAGACATATATTATGCTTCAACAATTGCTTCAATAAGGTCTGTTAAAAGTTTTACAATGAAGATATCACAAAGTTACACGTCATATACTATAGAGGATGGACTAAACGAAACATAATACAACGAAATAAGCATGTGCATAAAGGAAAACATATCTTCATTGGATGGTTTGACTTAATTTTCTTGCAAAATCGATGTTATTGGTGACCCTTTCACTTTCAATTTCTTTTCTTTTTTCATTTGCTTTTTGCAGTTATAGGTAAAGTAGCCACCTTATGAAGTGTAGGTAAGTTTATTAGTTTCAGAATTTAACCTAACAGAAAGGTTTTCGTCATTGTGTTCTTAACTCACTGGTCTGGAGACAGATGTTTGCAGAACTGCAGATTCTAACACCGGTTGTGGGCAGGAGAGAAGTATACTTTCTCAGATACTGCAAACAATTAAGTGCAGATCAGTGGGCAATTGTGGACGTTTCTGTGGACAAGGTTGAGGACAATAATATAGACGCTTCTCTCATGAAATGTAGAAAATTACCCTCTGGCTGCTTTCTCCAAGATCAATCCAATGCCCACTGTAAGGTCAGTTGCTAACCAAAACCCCCAGTTAATCCAAACCCTTTGAATAGCCTTTTTATATGTTTATATTAAAAAAGACTGGTTAATCCAAAGGCTTTTAGGTTTGGGAGCGATGTAAATGTCTATACACCTTAAAAAGAAGGATCAAGAAACATTTATGCAACACGTACTTGAGGAAAAAAGGAAGCCCTGTAAAGGAAAAGAACGCTTTAAAGTTCACAAGAAACATAAAGGAATGAGAGGAATTGAATTCTACTTGCTTTTAATTTCCAATGGGATCGAACTTCCATTATTCAGGTGACCTGGGTGGAGTGCTAGCAGAGCACAGTTCATTCTCTCTACCATGCAATTGTCAATAGCGGCCAAGCTTTTGGAGCGAGGCACTGGATGGCTGCAGCAATGTGAGCGCCTCACCTTCTTCATGGCAACCAACGTTCCCATAAAAGATTCAACGGGTAAGTTTGACGTTTCATTTCACTTCATCATTATCATCAATAGTATAGGAATGAAATGAACCGGACGGATATAGCTTATTCCACTTAACGTGGAACTGAAGCATAGTATATTGATTGATTATATCACCTATATATCATAATAGAAAACAACGAGTCTAAAATGCAATCCGCTTTCTAATTCTGTAAAGGACCAGATGTTGCTACACTTGCTGGACAAAAAAGCATACTCAAATTAGCACAAAGAATGACCTGGAGTTTCTGCCATGCTATTGGGGCATTTAGTTATAACAAATGGGACAAGATTCACAGCAAAACGGGAGATGACATTAGGGTGGCGTCTAGGAAGAACTTAACAGATCCTCGGGAACCATTTGGTCTGATCCTCAGTGCAACTTCATCTGTTTCTCGCAATGTACTATTTGATTTCTTATTAAGAGATGAAGTGAAGCTTATTGCAGAACATTTCCAATGCAGAGCACATGTTAAAATGGAGTTGTTGACTTGGAAAGAAAACTTATTCTCCCTCTAGTTCAAAATAAGTAATTTTTTTATTTTTTTTTCCACACATATTAAAAGATTCACCTTTTAACATTAAATAGCAATGAAATTTATCATATTAACTTTTACTATCTCTTCACATAAACAATCCTAACACATACTCCAACATTATTTACTCCAAAGGCAATGTAGGAAAAAATAATTAATTCATTATCGCTTATTTTGGACCACAAAAAAAAAAAAAAAAAAAAAAAAAAAAAAAAAAAATCTAACAAATATTACAGCCTAAAGTAAAGGGATAGGGTTACGAACTATCCATTCTCGGTACACGTGGCGCCATTCAAATGGCACTCCATATTTCTAGAAATATGTCCGAGCTGCCAACGTGTCATGTTCGAATCCATGCAAAAAGATTTTAAACAAAAGCAAACGTATTCATAGTCAGATCATTTGCCAAACCACAAAAAGCTACAGGTTTCCTAGTTTGGACAGAAAACTATGGCGTCTTTGGCAACTCTTACTGCAGTTCAGCCCACCACCACAATCAAGGGCCTAGCGGGAAGCTCCATTGCAGGAACAAAACTCAATGTTAAATCATCTCGCCTCAATTTGAAGCCCTCTAAATCCAGGTAAGGTACTAGCTAACGACCTCCAAATGAGAGGATATCGGATTTTATGTCAATGAATACGGAATGCTACAACTCTACGTGCACATTTTGCACCTGTAATTTGAGGCGGATTTAGGGCGAGTTCTACGGGTTCAATAGAATTCATTGTTGTCCGCTCAAACTAAGTACATATGAAAAAAGACAAGACAAAGCAAAATGTATATTTGTAACTCTTGGAAAACTAATTCAAGGTTGTCTAATTCAAGGTTTGGTTTATTTTATTATTGTCTAAATAAGACTTGTAGTCATCATTAATATAAGAATAGGCTTCCCTATTTGGTACTGGTGACTTATTTCATGTGTGGAGGAAATAAAGAATTGTAGAGATTTAATAAAATATTTTTTCTTCGGCAATAATTATCACAATCGATCATTCTGAACACAAACTCTAAATCATGGATTTGCCTCTGTCTAAATAGGGTAGTTCTTGGTGTGTCAACCCAGAAGTTGTTTGGTTAGTCGTAAAGTTTAAAGATGGAATCAATTCATCTAAGGGTCTTAAGAAATTTTATTCTATTCATCTCAGGCGTCAAAGACACATAGTCACATACTAATAAAGTTTGAAGTGATGGACTAGCATGTTGTTGTTGTGTTTCTTTTTTGACTGATTAGAAGTTTGTGCAGGGCTGGTGCTGTGGTAGCAAAATACGGTGACAAGAGTGTATATTTTGACTTGGAGGATTTGGGCAACACCACTGGTCAGTGGGACTTGTATGGATCAGATGCACCTTCACCCTACAACCCCCTTCAGGTATTATTTGCCTTTGAAGCATCCCACACATTTTTATTACACTGCTTCATATTGCCATGCCTGTGTATAATTGTTGTGTATGTGAGCTCATTGTTGATGAGATGTTTGCAGCATTGCCTTCACATACTGAGTTGTAACTCTCCCTCCTATTAATTTTATATTTTGTAGAGCAAGTTCTTTGAGACATTTGCTGCTCCTTTCACAAAGAGAGGTCTGTTGCTCAAGTTCTTGATCTTGGGAGGTGGCTCAACTCTTGCTTACTTCAGTTCAACTGCATCAGGGGATATCCTACCAATCAAGAAAGGGCCCCAACTTCCACCAAAGCTCGGGCCACGTGGCAAGATCTAATTGCTTTTTAATCCAAATTTCTTGACCTTCATTTCGTAATTGATGTACTATCTATCACAGCTTGTAAGTATAAATTGAAGCCTTCCTCAGACCTCTTTTCAACAAGTAAATCTTCTAGCAAATTTGATGCATTGCTTTCTGACTTTGTATGATATTTATTCATCTTTGCTCAGTGGTGAACCGATAAAGGAAATGATACTGTAAATTACATGGACTCCAATTCTGAATTACAGACTTTCTATCCAATAAATCTGAAGACCAAAGGCCATACAACTTAGGATAGGACTATTTGAAAAATGTCCAAAAGTTCTCGTTGTTCTTTAACTAGGTAACGTCTTGTACAGAGTAAATCACTTCAACAGAAGTGCCACAGACCCAGTAGGTCTACTAACTTTTCCCTACTTACAAAAAGGAATGGCATAGTTAAATCCTAAATGGTTGTGATCCATCTCAACATGTACATTTGAGGCTGCGCTTTCACAGTTCGACGAGTTAATTAATATTCTGCAGTGCCATCAGTTAGTGGCGGGCTGTTGGACTTCTACACATACCTAAGTTCTCTAGGTAAGAAAATCTCTTGTTGGTGACTATATTAGGAGGTTTGTCAAGAACCTTCACATCAGCATCTTTAGTTGAGTCCTCTTTCAAATCTTTCTTTGTGTTGTTATCTTCTTGGTCCGCTGTCCAACCGATGATGTCCAGAAGTGTTCTCCCTACTTCTTCTGTATCTGGTAGTGATCTCTTCACTTCTCCATTGGAAGGATTTTGGGCCATAGCATCTGCTTGTAGAACGTCTTCAATTCGCGACATGATTGTGAATGCCCTGCTTTCTATTATTCTTGAATAGCTTTCTAAAACAGCTTGCCCCAAATCCTGCAAAATCAAGAAAAGTTTTCCTTTATTTATGTAGAAGTCCAAGAACTAGATCCTCTATAATATTGAAGTTTTTTGTTTAGCCAAGTGTAGCCAAAGTAGAAACTATGAAACAAGTCGAGGAACAACGAATAGAATATGGATAATCTCAAACAATCTAGATTCTCTTGAATATGAAAACTTGAAAGTAAATGTTGCAATATGCAGCTTCTTACTCTGTTGTATTGGATTTTACTAATGTCTAGTGTTGACTGAGGAATTCCAGGAAAGCGCTGCTTAAGAATCAGCAAGACAAGCTCAGCTCTTTCTTCAAAGATTTCTCTCTTCTCAAAGCTAACAGCTGAACCCCAGGTTGATTTCCCATCTTTAGCGTTCATCTTTCTTCTCCAAATAACTACAGAAGCCTCGATCCTGTTCTTTAGGTCGACAATTTTATGTTCTGAAGACAAGTCCATAGTTGTGAATAAGTAATCCGGATCAAAGTATTCATCCGTGATACTTTTGTAGATCGAATCTCCTAGGCTTGCTCTCCCTTTCTAAACACAGTAAAAGGAAAATGTTAACTCAAGATCACAAGCTTGAAGTAACAGAAAAAAAAAGGATAATTACATTTTTGGGCAGCCCAAAAAGATAATAGCCGGCAAATGCACATGTTTTGTATATTAATTATAAATATACATATAATACACATAGTATATACATAATTAGTGCATATGTTTAATATATTTGGGCTACCGCCTGTATTATTTTCAGGCGCGGGGATAAAAATGAAAAAAAACACCCTTAAAAAGATGAGATTCATGATCTATTTCCTTTTTTGTACCTTAGGTAGGGATTCTATATAACTTTCTGGGAT
Organism: Nicotiana paniculata; assembly: GCA_005239505.1. Taxonomy (NCBI): domain Eukaryota; kingdom Viridiplantae; phylum Streptophyta; class Magnoliopsida; order Solanales; family Solanaceae; genus Nicotiana; species Nicotiana paniculata. The sequence goes on from ML360596.1 coordinate 6,336, forward strand.
CTCCATTTCTGACAGGACTTGAGCATTTATAGCCATGGCTGCTTTATGAACTTGGTTTACTGAATCCTTCTGAAATTGCAGCCATTTCCTCATAGGATCAGATAAGCCGTTAGGAGGAACCTTAGGAGTAGGTATCCACCATTTTTCATCATTCCTGCTGTTTTTTCCATCCTCTGATTGATCATCTTTTGATACATAGGAGAACTCACGTTGATCCTTAAAGCTATCTAAGCAATCCTGTTGATTATTAAACAAGACATAAGCATCAATAAGGAAACAATTCTACAATGACATAACGAAAATGAAAACAAAAGAACTTCATATTTCTTACAACAAGCATTGCATCTAGCTTGCGTAGTGCTGGAATGTTCATTTGAAGATCAAATCGCTGCTTTGTTACCATAACCTGATAAATAAATGAATGTATGACTCTTGTTGTTGTTAGGTAGATATATGGAATATACAACAAAGAGTTCGAGCGAGAGAGGTATACCTCCATGTTTGTTCCATCTTTTGATTTTTGATTACAAGGAACAAATTCAACAATGTGATCTGTGACTGATAAAAGCCAACCAATTTCTTTTCTCCATTTGGCTTTTGTCTCGGCTGGCATTGGCTCTAATCTCTTCAGTTCTCCAAAAACGGAAGCTGCATTTTGTGAAAAAGAAAGAAAAATATAGAAAAAAAAGAATACTTATATACAAGAAATCTTCATATAATCTATCTAAAAAATTAACATACCAGACATTGATAAGAAAAGTTGAGTTTTTTTCTCTGATCTTGTGAAATTCACAAGCAGTTGAATTAAGACTTTGTAGTTATACTCATTAATGTTTTTGGGTGATTTGCACAAATAGGATCATTCCATATTGCCGTTAAAGTTTTGACCTTGTTATGAAAAGTCTTGAGAAAATAGCCTCCAGTCATATGGTGATCGCCAACATTTGTCACAAAACCTGATGGATCACCAGGATTTTCCTAACGATCACCATAATTAAGGGAAATTTTCGCCTTGAGCGCTTCCCAAAATTATCGCCCGAGGCTATTTTCTCAACAAAAAAAAATTTAACGACGTCAAAATTTAACAGGTGGCCCTAAAATGGTCCATCCAGTGTAATTTCTTGAATTTTTTTTGGTAATGAGGCCATTGAGTCAGATTACCTGCTAGGTTTGTGATTGAATTTGACAAAGCCAGCGCAGAAGAGACACCCTTTCCTCCACCAGACATATCCTCGCCAAGGAGCAACTTTGCAAACTTTTCCTTCATTAGCTCCATATCTAAATAGAAGCCAAAGATTTACGTGTGTCAACAATGTGGTAAAAGCATATAACATGGACAAACCCCTAAAGGAGAAATGGAACATTTTCTTTGCTCTTGGCAGATCATGTTAAATGCTACAACAACAACCCATAAGTGGGGTCTGGGGAGAGAAATGTGTACCCAAACCTTACCCCTATTCTGGGTAGGTAGAAAGGCTATTTACGAAAGACCCTAGGCTCGAGAGGAATCATGTTAAATGCTACAAAAGACATGTCACCAGGTTTAGTCCATAAATTAAGGCCATAAAGAGAGACACGAAGGAAGGAGTGGTTAGAAATACAAATTCCTTCGAAAATTAGCCATTGTCAATGACCCGATGAGCCTTAACAATTAGCCAAGTTTTTCATATTTGTGTTTCATAGGGAATGAACAAAATCAAGAATCAAAAAGGAAGGGAAATGATTTACCTGAAGGCTGGTTCTGTTGGGCACGAGGGCTAGCCGCGACCCCTGAATCATTGGCCAAACGTGACTTGAAAGTCTCATTACGTTTAAGCGCCCTGCCCCCAGCCATTGAATTGTTTTTCGTTTCAAGAATCATGCTTCACGGTTGTCTGTCTTTCAACCTCACACATTCCATTAAAAACATGACAGGCCAACAATTGTAGATCTCATTATCTACGTCGAGAGCTCGAACCAATATTTTTCTTGATTCAAGAATGTGTTAAGAAATGAAAATAATATGGGATGTTAGAGGTGAGTTGACAATGAAGGAAAAGTTGGAAAGTTGTGGAGTGAGAGAAGAAAAGGGTTGTGTTTCTGGTGGAGGCAAAGTGTTATTGCTGGATGTAGAATGAAGGAAACTTTTGGGCGTTAATTCATAGTTTTTGTGAGTGGTTGGAACAACGTGGATTGCATGTTTTTGAGAATGATATGTCACCTCTGGTTTGACTAATCATGGAATTGCATTATATTCTTGCGTCTTATTGGCTTCCATCGGACAATGAATATGGCTCCGTTTTGCTTTAAAAAGTCAGGCCACACAACTTAGTTAAAAGCTGTTCAAGATAAGTTCAAACGTGTGCAAAGTATGTACAATGACTAGGAATTGAATTATTACTCCAGTAACAATTTGAACGATGTTGTACATTTTCCCTATTTCTCAGGTTAGTTTATTATGAACAGTTAATTTATTATTATACATCTAAAATTTTGATGGTATGAAAATTTGTACTTTATCCGTGTAGAAATTAATTCTTGTGATCTAATCATAATTTCCTTTTGCTTTTCTTTACTGTGTTAACCAATTAACTTTGCGAAGATCCTTAGTTGACACTGGTTATGGGGATAATCTATTTTCATTAAGAGGATTCGTACTCATATAAACAGTATTTTTTGGGAGAAATTCAAAAATAGCCAGATTTACATGTGATAATTGAAAAATAGCCACATTTTCAAAAGTAATTGAAATTTAGCCATTTTTCATGTAAAAATAAATCCAAAAGAAAACACTATTCAAAATTCGAAAAATATTCCCGCATAATATACTGGAATTCAAGTATAATATATTGGAACTTCAGTATGTTACATTGGAGTTCCAGTGTAATATACCGGTCCGGCATAATATGCTAGAAGTTTATACTCAGCTGCTTCAATCTCCAATATATTATGCTGGAACTTTCCACATGTTGGAGTTCCAGCATAATATGTTGGAAGTTCATACACATGTGCATCAATTTCCAGTATATTATATTGGACTCGTCCGTGTAGCAGCAAAATAATGGCTATTTTTTAATAACTTTGCAAATGCTGGCTATTTTTCAATTACCAGTCTGAAAACTGACTAGCCCGAGCTATTTTTACGTATTTTTTGTTAACTATATAAGGAGTAAAATTCTTCTCTTTTTCTATGTTTTCTTTTAAAGAATAAAATTACAAAGAAAAGAAAGAAAAAAAAATAGGTCTTTTTATCCTCAATGTCGTTGGTCGGTTCAGTTGGTAAGCGTTATTTCTCAAAGCTGGCCCAAGGAGTAAGGAATAGTTGCATTTTAATTAGGTAGAGCTAAAATGCCGTGGCCTGGCTGGCTGGCTATTACTTCCTTTTCTACTGAAACAATTTTATAAGACGATTGCGTCCAGGGCTTCTCTTTATCTTTTATATGGAAAAGGGCCAAAATTACCTCTAAACTATTTTATACCTATTAAGTCCAAATTGTTTGCTCTTTAATACCTAAATCTAAACTATTTACTTTTCCTACCTATACAGCCAAAGCTGTTTACCCGGCCCACTCATTAGCTATTTGCCTTCTCATTTGAAGTACAGAATGTTAAAAATATTCGGCTTCATTTTTGCAAGCTTACCTAGTAGTGGACTTGAATGGATCTACTTCTTCTCATTCGATCGATCTTCATTAAGAGGGTCAACCCAAGCTATTGCTCTACCTCCTTTCCTTATAATTTTTGTGTGTGTATGAAAACCTACTATTGTTGAGCTTGAAGCTCCTAATTTGATTTTTTTGAAGATTTATTGTTTGATTCGATGTGGGTGCTATAAAAATTGCTTATTAACCTTCGAGTAAGCTTCCCAAAATTCGAATTTATGTTGTGTTATCCATCATTGTTGGCTTGAAGCTCAATTTTTATTTTTGAAGATTTCTTATTTGATTCAAAGTGGGTGTTATTAAATATTGCTTATAGTACCTTTTGGAAGTTTATACTGATATTTGATCACATTTGAAGTTTATTTGAGGGGACTGAGATCGAATATTTCAGGTAAAAATTGAAGAAGAACACAGTAATATACTGCTATGGTATATAATATGTTGTAGGAGTATATAGCTATATTGCAACAGTATACTATAATAGTATATAATGTACTGTAACGATATATTGTAATAATGTGGAGTATATTGGAACAATATACTATAATGATATACAATATACTATAATAGTATACTATTTTAACGTAATAATATAATGTTAAATGAAGAACATAAAATATCATTTTCATATATTGTATGTTATTTTGGTATATAATATATAATTCAATAGTATATAGTTTATTACAATAATATATTGTTATAATATACAATATGATGTTATAATTGGGTCAATTTTTTTATTTTTTAAAATAAATATTTTAACAAAATTCTCATGCTTTTACATAGAATTTCATGGAGATGTTATTTATTTATTGTATTAGAAGTAGATGATGAAAATAATAATTATTTCTCTCTTCTCGATACTTAACTTACGATTTCACCTCTCGTTGGTTTTCTCAGATTCTCGCTTCCCTCCTCCTTATGTAATGTGTCAAGAATAAATTATGGGCATAATTTAATCTCACGATTCTTATGACTTTCCATTTAACTTATGAAAGCATAACCATAATCACGATTCCCCTATCTCCTTTCACTAATAATATTACCCACAAAAGCTGGAACGGTTAATTAGTTTGGTGGGTAGAAAAACTAATGGATAGATAAGGGTAATTAGTTTTAGTTTTTGTGGGTAAAGCTATAAAACTCCCAAATTTAAAACCAGAACACAGTAGATTGTCTAATATTTATGGTCAAGAGAAAACAATATACGAATTGAACTAAACTTGAGATGTGATACTAAAAATACAGAAAGTGCAAAGAAGAACATGAATGGTTTGCTTAAGAATTGTATGCACAGATGTCATCAAACCCTATATGCTGCCCTTTCTCCACCTTTTTTATCGTGTCTAATATGCCAACACCACCTGCACAAATAACTAAACTCAGTAACAGAAGCTGTTGGTAAAAAAAATACTGTGTGAACCATACTAACACAGTGAAGATACTTGCCTAATGAGAGGGCGCTCACAAAGATTGTGAAAGCCAATACAAAGATAATGACAGATGCTCTGCCCACAATGCTAATTATTTTCCTTACAACATTCTGTCCTACAAAGGCCGCGATAGTGGTTACAGCAACAAAATATACGGCTGCAAAAGAGAAACCAAAAATCAATAAACAGTTTCGTAAGGAGCTTTGAATGACGGACATGAGGGAGGAAAATGTCATAACAAGAGGGGGTTGTTCAGATGGTCACCATTCCCACCTACAATCCCAGGGTCGTGGGTTCGAGCCAGCAAAGAAGCAATAGCTCTAACAAAGGGGAATCAAAGAGGAATCAAGGGGACGGGAATTAAAACAAAGGGGGCTTTGAATGTAATCAACTACACAACTAGGAACGTCCAACTTAAAACATTCAAGTTTCTTCACTACCGTATGGTATTGGAAAGCGTTTGAGTAGGTAATATTGTATGACGGACATAGAGGAGGAAAATGTCATAACAAAGGTTGCAGTGGCACTTGATACCTGCATTTACCAATATCATGTAATAAGCTTTATATCATTGCCAACAAAAAACCAAATTACCAAAAATGGAAAATGAGATGGTTATGAAACCTGGGGAGGAATGCCTAGCTCTAGAAGCAAAGGTCCCAAAATGAATCCCCCACCAAGACCAAGCAATCCACCAACTATACCAGCCAAAATGCCACAGCAACAGCAAAGAATCAACTGATGTACTTTCCAGATTATTACTGCATCTTTGCTAGACATGATCACCCTTGATCCCTTGTACAGGCAAATTGCTTGATATGCAGAAGCTCCTAAAGCAACAGGTACCTGAAAAGTTCGGAGTTATCTTTGTCAAAGTTCTCTATTCATCTGAGAAGAGAAGGTCATAGGTCATTCGACATAGCCACAGCTCAGGAACGTGCTACAAATATCAATACCAATATAAGCCTAGATATTGAAGTAGAATCCACATTAGTTTTTGTAGAAAAAGAATTATTCATCAAATGAAAAAAAAAGGCTTGCTAGTAAATAAGATATAAAGGAATTACATGTCATTGAGAAGCAGTGGAGGACACACGCGCACACAGACCAGTAGCATTACAATAACAACACATACCTGTAAGAGGTTTAAAATCCAATATGCCACGGAACAAGTTGATGAATAGTTCTGTACAAAGAATGATAGCTTTCCATCAATTTACTAATAATGCAGGAAAACATAGAAGGCAATTCTGAATATGTAAAGTGGGAAACAGTCAAAGAGATAGAAGTAAGAACCTTGGATATATGCAGAACAAGGATAACGATCCAGACAGCAATAACTGCAGTGATATCCTTCCAGTATATATTGTCAACAATTGGCACCTGGGAAAGCTCAACAAATTAGTACAAGAGGACATATTTTCAAAAAACAATCGCTCTACACTCCCTTGTGCCACTTTAGCAGACCCCATTTGACTACTGAAAAGATTAAAAACTGAAGTTCCATTGAGTTTTTCTCTTTGGAGAAAAATAAAGTTAGCAGCTCGGGAGGAGATGGGACTTAGATCTTATAATCTCTGGTTTCTGCCATACACCATTGAACAAATCTTTTCAAATTAAAGTTTAACTATGTAGGTGATTTTGTATAAAGGTTGAAAGTTTGGATAAATGGCGTCAAATAATTCACATCCATAAGTAATACTAATCTGTAATTATGATTTTTCATGTAAACTGAAACAGACACAAGGAAATTAAAGTAAATCGGGACATAGGATAATCACCTCTGATGCCTTATAAACTTTTTTTTCAACTCTAGATCCATTATCTGGACCCTCAGGTAGAAGTTTGTATACTACTTCCTCACCATCAGCACCTGATTTCAGTTCATTAAACTAATTGGTCAAATAACACTCTGATATTCTACAAGATAAAGAAGATAATGAAGCAACTGACCACCAGATGCCAAGCGTCCAGCAACTTCCTGGATTTCACAATAGATATGTGAACAATGTATCAGAGGGACTCAATCTTCTATTCTACTCTACAAATCACAGGATAGAATAAGTGATAACCTTCTTTATTATGGTTTCTCTTTTCCACGTCTCAACACCCTTGGAAAATGCCTTAGTTGATGCCGCTGCAAGTACCATAACCAATCAGAATAATTCTCTTGATGACATGGGTAAGAATGAAGCTGTAAACCTTGAGTTACCTATGAAAAGGATGATCAATAAGACTGTAACCATCCACTCTGCAAAAAGTACATTTAGAACAACTCCGATACTGATACCTAGCAACAACATTGGTTGGAAAAGAAGAGCTAGATTGTAATCAATAATAGGCATGTCCATTGTTGGATGCCGCAGCTTTAAGTTGTAGTAGACAGTTGCACCCGCTGCACCGGTGATCATACCTTGCAAGAAAAACAGAACGCTCAAAGATAGCACCAAAAAATGGAACTATGGTCCTAAGCTGCATGTAAATTTTCTCTAGTAAACCGAATGATGTAAGAGTCAACACAATATTGATTCACAAGTAGCCCTGGCTCTAGTAAAACTTGAATGACACACAAGGAATCAACAATATATTGATTCTAAAACCATCTAACATGCAGTTGGAAGTAATATCTATCAAGAAGCTTCTCACCTCAAATTAAGTTTTGTAACAGATCTCCTGAAATACAAGAGCAGCATGGCAATTATGAACATTGGAGATCATAAACGGATTCTTACATTTCGATATTGCAGTTGATGTCTTTGGATCAAATCCGATGATTAAAGTAAGCATGGGAACAAAGATACCACCTCCCCCTACTCCTCCTACACTCCCTAAAGCAGCAGCGAAGAATCCAATTATTGAACCAACAATTACTCTCCACCCAACTTGCAGTTCCTGAAATGCATACCAAACTTCAGTAGTAACATCTACTTTATGTTAATTTCACGTATGGGCACAGAGTTTTATCACTATTACAGTAAAGTTAATCTTTGTCAAATTAAATAACTGAACTTTATCCACTATAACAATAAAATCACATAACTGAACTATGTGTGAATTGCTTAGAAAACCGCCCAGCAAGCAACTGAACTCGCTAATCAGAGACTGAGACGGACACGAGCTCAGTCGTGCCATAAGGAAAAGACAAAGGAAGAAGGCGACCGGAAAAAAGAATAATGAGAGGTCATCACGACTAGCTAGAATGAGCAAGCACAGAGCAACTCGACAGCGACAGGCGAGCAATATAAGCCCTTCTCCAAAGAGTCGGAAGGTCAAAAAGTCGTACAACAAAGAATGACACTTTCAGCAAGTTAACCTCAATTTTGTTACTTTCATGTAATTGCATTAATATGCAATGTTTCTAAAATTCAAAATCGTCAATGGACAAAGACTATGTTGAGTCCCATATCGGCTCAAGATGGGTAACATGGTGTCCTTATATCGTCTTGGGCAATCCTCACCTTATGGGTTAGCTTTTGGGTTGAGATCCATTTATCATGGTATCACAGTCTCATTATTTACCCGATGTTGGACCCCCATGAGTTGTCCCACATCGGCTCAGGATTGGTAACTTGGACTTCTTATATGGTCTTGCGCGATCCTTAGCTCATAATATAGCTTTTAGGGTTTATGTATTTATCAGACTAGCTGGAGCAAGGGAGAAATGGTGTTGAGGGGAAAAAAGGGAAGTGAACTTACCGGCCAAACATGGTGGTAATGCATTTCAGCCTTTTGCCTCAGAATATTGAATACATAACCAGATTCAAAGTCATGAGTTGTTCCATTGTTACTCAGAGTGAATCTATCTGAAATCTGCTCTGCTGACACGAAGACATTGGAAGATAGGATGAGAAAACCAATCACAGCAACTGCATATGTTGTTAAAGCCTTCAACTTTGCTCCAGTTTCTGCCATCAAGTAGTAAGTTCCCAACTTTGGTTACCAAGATTAGAACATTGACTCAGTATCAGTTAAACTGCAAGCAAGAAATCAAGATTATTTGCACTTAACCAACTTTAAATACGGAAAGAAAGCAACCTTCTGGAAAAGAAAAATATCAAGATTCTTTACACTTGCCAGCTTATATATGAAAAGGACGCAACTTCATGAAGAAGAAAGAAACAATCAAAAAAGACAACTTTATTTGTCAACTTCAGAGTCCAATTTATCTCTCAATTTTGGCTACTTTGATGGCTCCCTTGTTTAGCTCTTAAATGGTTATTTTGTCTGAAGTATCTTCTGTGTCTTAAAGGTCCGTTAATCATGGTGAAGAGCTGTTGGTGCAAATCAATTAATACCAATAAATGCTGAGAGAATGAGATGTTGTGTTTTTCTGCAGACGCCCACCTCCCTACAGCCTAACATAGTAAACATGGTCTTGTGGAAATGAGTGGCACTGAGATTATTGGGTTTTATTTGGAACATAGAATTTCAAAACAAAAGTAAAGCATTTCTCCAATGTCGGTATCCAAAATGTGGTTCTTCTGGACTCAAAAAAAAAAAAAAAAAAAAAAATATATATATATATATATATATATATAACGTCCTTTTAAAGGGTGCTATATGTTAACGGTCGTGTGCCCCTTATAGCGCCCTTTAAAAGGACATTATAGTTGAAGTTGAAAAGATGGGAAGATATAGCGTCTTTTATTAAGACGTTATAGTATAGCGTTTTAATAAAAGGTGTTACACCCACATAAAAAGCCGCCCCCTTCCCTTCCCTTCCCTACAAAACCAGAAACTCCCTCCCCCCATAAAACATTAAAAAAAAAAAAAAAACTCAAGTGGAGCCCACTGGTTCCACAAAAAGTAAAAATTCTCGGTCACACATCCTAGCTAAGGCGTTTTCTCGTAGTGGGTTGCTTGTTTCGTCACCAAATCACCAAATCTTCAATTTTTCAAAAATTTAAAATCGAGATATTCCGACTTAATTTTTGTTAAAACTCGTATAAAAATGCATATTAGTTGTTTTAATGTGTTCTATGTTGTTTTGTGATTTAACTAATTTGTTCTTTTTATCCGGACTAAAGTATTAGTGTGCTAAAAAATTAGTAAAAATAGATAAATTATTATTAGTTGTTAAAAACAATGTTAATTAGTTACTTTTTGTTGTGGTATATGTATTTTCGTGATTGTTTTGTGATTAAATTCATTTTTCTTATTTTTATCCGATTTAGATTATTTATTTGCTTAAAGACTAGTAAAATAGAGAAATTGTTACTTTAGTTCCCTTTAGTGGTATCGTGTGGCCTAATGTAGTGCTTGTATATGTAATGTGGTGTCCTTTTAGCATAGTAAAATATAGTGCTCTTTAGCGTAGTATCCTTGTAGTTGTGGAAATTAACCATTTAAGTATCTCTTATACCAAAAAATACGTCAAAGAAGCTAATAGTTCAAACACAAACTCTGTCCAATTCTAGTCAACGATCGTAAGAAAATAACATGAGAAAAAATTAATATTTTTCGGACCAAGTATTGTTACATGAATATTTAATAATTAAATCTTGTATAGTTATGAAAATTAATTATTTAATTTTATTACAGTAAAAAATAAGTGAGTCATAAACAAAAATAAATAATAAACTAACATTTAAAATAACATACCTGTTGAGTGATAAATGGGAAAAAATTTCTCATCGTGAACACAAGAATTTAGGATACCTTAGTGCTATTGGGTCTCAAATGTCGATCCCGAAACCCATATTTGAATATCTAATAATGAAATCTTGTATAATTATGAATATTAATTATTTAATTTTATTATAGTAAAAAATAAGTGAGTAATAAACAAAAATATATAATAATAAAAGTAACATATAAAATAATAAAACTAACATATAAATTAATAAAACTAACATATACAATATTAAAATAATATATAAATAATAAACTAACATTTAAAATAACAAACTTGTTGAGTGATAAGTCGAGAAAATTTTCTCATCATAAACACAAGAATTCAGGATACCTTGGTGCTACTGGGCCTCAAATATCAAGCCCGGAACCCATAGGTAAATATTTAATAATTAAATCTTGTATAATTATGAAAACTAATTATTTAGTTTTATTATAATAAAAAATAAGTGAGTCATAAACAAAAATATATAATAATAAAACTAACATATAAAATAATAAAACTAACATATAAATTAATGAAACTAACTTATACAATATTAAACTAACATATAAATAATAAACTAATATTTAAAATAACAAACCTATTGAGTGATAAATCGGGAAAATTTTCTCGTCATGAACACAAGAATTTAGGATACCTTGGTGCTACCGGGCCTCAAATATCGAGCCCGAACAAAAATATATAATAATAAAACTAACATATTAAAGTAAAATAATGTAATTAATATTGTTTAGTTTATAGTAGACGATATGGAGGTTCTGCCTTTGCATCCCGGACCTGCCACGCTAGAGCTACTATTGCGACAAGGCGATCATAGGTCGTCCTACATATGGGAGGGACATTTACTGGCCCAGACGTTCCGCGCCAGCAGAGTAGAAGATATGTGGAACTTTCTTAGGGCCCACCCTCTTCATCCCCGTATAGTCAAACGCCTCCAGGATACTGGATTTTATAAGATTGTGGAGATCGGTCGGCTACAACTGGATTGGTCGTTGATCATGGCCCTGATAGAGCGATGGCGACCGGAGACGCACACATTCCATTTGCCCATTGGCGAGGCCATTATCACGCTTCAGGACGTGGAGGTCCTGTATGGGCTGCTCGTTGATGGACACCTTGTTGCTTTGTTGAATGCCATCAGAGAGTATACGGGTTTGCAGTACCTGGAGATGCTGCAGCAGCTGACCAGTTTCCAACCACCGGATGAGACAGCATTGGTTGGGCCCAGTAGTCTGAAGTTGACACCCGTCCGGCAGAATTTGGAGGCGATGCACGCTGACATCACAGATGATACACCGGAGCTTCATATTCACCGGTACACGATGTTGGTGTTGTTGCTTATGTTTGGAGGGGTTTTGTACCCGAACACTTCGGGAACCTAGTCAGCTTGAGATTTCTTCATCATCTTGCGCGGCTAGATGATTTACATCATTACAACTGGGGTGTTGCTGTTCTCGGTTACTTGTACAACCAGATGTGTCGGGCGAGCATGGGAACCCAACGAGACGTTGCTGGATTTTTGCCACTGCTACAGGTGAAAACATAGTCGAATACTCTATTCATTCTAACATACCTAGTCAAAATATACCTTAAATTTTACGTCGACTATGTATATTAGGTTTGGGCCTGGAGTGGTTATTGCAGTTGCATCCACCTCTACCACCCTTAGCTTCGGGTGCACCACCTACGTTTCTCCCTCTACCTAGGAGGTGGGTTGATAGACGAGGGTATGGACGGGAGTACGAGGCTCGACATAATGTCCCCTATCGCAGGTATTTGTTGGATTTGTTGGAGGGCGCACAGGTAAATGTATACCTAAGCTTACTTGGTCTGGCTTCATACGTGTTGCGTATACTCACGTTTTCTGTTGTTACTTAATAGTTCATTTGGAGGCCATACAGCGACGAGCTAATAGTTGGTTTGCCCGATTATTGCTCGATCGGCCGAATTATGTGGGGCTCTTCTGTCCCGTTGATGTGCCTTGATATTATCGATCATCATGCCACCGAGCGAGTACTTCGCCAGTTTGGCAACCCGCAGCTTGTACCTCCACCGCCCGCTTGGCATATGACACATTATCAGCGGGATGATCGTACCAGGGTGGACCAGACATATGTGGCATGGCTAGAGGCGCAGATCGATACTTGAGACCAACTACATGACCTGATTCCACCCCCCCCCCCTCCACCTGAGCGGGCGGATGGTGATCATAAGTATATGGCCTGGTACCGCAGTGTTACTTGAATTTTTGTCGGGAATCCTGTTTATCACGCTAGCAGTCGGCACGTTCCATAGGCCGGGAGGCACGAGGCACTGGTACGTTATTTGATATACTTACTTATAACGTTAACCTAGCGTTCCATAATTTATATTTTACATGTTATGCAGGCTATTGACCTACATCTGTTCCACCAGTTAGGAGTGCAGATGCAGCAACATACCGACGAGAGAGCAGCTCCTTTGCACAAGTATGGACGGCAAGTTACCGATCTGGCTTCCCAGAAATTGAGGTGAGCCCAAGATGATGATCGCTTAGGATACGAGGCTGATTATGTGGCGCCAGAGCAGTACCGACGTGGGCCACCAGTGGAGCCGGAATGTGGTCGGCGTGGAAGGCGTGCCCCACGAGATAGGGATATCCCACGAGGTAGGGATTTCCCAGTGGGGGTCGGCGAGGAGGTGGTCCCCGAAAAGGGGGCGTTGAGGCACCTGTTGAGGATGTTGGAGTTGATCATTCGGGTGACCTCCATGAGCCAGACCATGCTCATAGTGATATGCCGCCATACAACCTTCAGCTTACTCCAGGGACTTCGCAGGTGACCCTGTCAACTCCATTTTTGATCTCGGGCACAGCCATTACGCGAGAGGATTGGGATCAGTATTTTCCTGAACTTCCAGACCCTTAGACTGTTATTGATGATCGGCCGACACGAGATGTGGATAGTGGGCGCCGACTGAGTTATGGCTCATCATCGAGGTATGTTGGGGATCTTTCACAGCCGCAGGTTTGTTTGTATTACTATTAAATTTAAATTTATTTTTATCTCATTTATCAGCCATAAATATCTTTATATTTTTTTATTAAAGCTCGCCCATCACGGAGGCCACTTTGCGCGGTACTAACCTGGCTGCGACGGATGATTATATCCAGGAGCCCGACGAGACCATGATAAGACAATTTAAAAGTTTTATGACTTAACACGTACATTACTAATATACATTTCATATACTAAAATATCTTATTATTCGTAGGTTACTGATGGTATGACAGCCCCTTCTACCGAGCCTGCCAGCCCTAACTAACGATCATGTTGCAGCGCATCCTCCGATAAAGAGGCGATGCGATGAGGATGATCCTGATAGTGTAGCCGGGCGGGATGGGATGTGCCTCGGGCCTAAGGCTGCATTAAAGCATACAGGATGTGGGAGACATTGATTTTTTTTGTATTTTATGTACATATGACATTTAGTAAATAATAGCAACAATTTGTATTGTTTACATTATATGCGCATTATGTTTTATTTCTTTGGTTCTTCGTTATTTTAATACTACAACACAAACACAAACATAGCAACTTAACATAATTTAAATTCAGTACAACTAATAAAAATACATGACACGGAAAAAATAAAGATAAAATACTACACTCAACACATACATGTGTTTGTTTAGTCACTACCGCCTATTATTCTCTGCTCCAACCACTTAAATTTCTCTTCCATTTTATTTTTTTCTTCTTCCACCTCTTTTAGTTTCTCCTGCACTGCCGCAAGTTCTCGTTGCATTTCAGAGATCTGGGGTTGGTATTCACCGTTCATATTCCAAACATACTGCAAACATGATTTGTAGTATTCCTGGTTAATGAGTTCATCATACCATTCCTCAAATATACATTGATTTCCGTCATTGCGTCCAAACAATTATTGACACATCTAGTATTTGCGTTCAACATTACCATCTGACCAACATGCCTTCAAAATCGCACGTTTGCCACAATAGCACCTTGGTTGGTCATTACGTCCAGACATTTGTTAATGCAAGAAAAATGAAAAATTTATGAAAAGTTTTGCTATTTATTTTGGTTAAGCGCAGATAATAACTAAAATATGCTATTTATTTATAGGCAAGACAACACACATAACGTAGTATTTCACCGCGCTATGCTTCGCATGTTAAAGATTCTTTCGGTAACAAAACAGCTTTTCCAAAAGTTAGCTTTTGCAGGCGAGCAGCTTTTCAAGTCGACAAGACAACTCACATAACGTAGTATTTCACTGCGCTATGCTTCGCATGTTAAAGATTCTTTCGAGCACAATACAGCTTTTCCAAAAGTTAGCTTTTGCAGGCGAGCAGCTTTTTCAGGTCGACAAGACAATTGCTTTTTTAAATGGTTTTATGTTAGATTGTTGTACTGAAGTATTAATGTTAAATATCAATAAGATCTAACAGCAATAGAAACATAATTTTATTTCATACATTCTGCAAGATAAATAAGTACATACACTTATTACAATCACATTACGGAAACAAAACACTACGTATATCCTTGATAGTTGGGCATATTAAATGAAATTCCACCAAGAGCTAGATTACCACCGCCAACCAAACCAGATGAAGGACATTTACGACAGTCATTTCCTGTTTGCGAGCATATGCCATATTTGCACGTATAAACAGTATCACCAACATCCATTTAGTTCCGTATACGCGTTCTTTTTTGCACTTGTCATTCATGTACATAGTCCTTGTTACACTCTATTTTAAATGGTTTCGGTGGCCAATAATGCTCAACACCTACTGGCTGTAACTGCCTACTATAGGTGTTTAAATATGCAGCAACACTATATTCTTTATCAACGTAGTTGGTTGCCCCTAAACCTGTATGTTGGAAGAACTTGATGGCATGTGAGCACGGCATGTGGTAGATGGACCATTTCCCACAAGAGCATAACCTTCTGGCTTCGTTTATGGTGTGTGTTAGCGGCGCGAACTTCAAAAATATTTTGCTCATGGCAATACTATAAATATGAATGACAATGTGTTTGCCGCCTGTATTTCTCAAATCTTTTCATTAGTAGTGGCATAAATTCAACACCACTCTCCATCAATGACGATGCAGCTCTAGCCCTTTCAACAAACCTCTCCGCCATCTGCTTGAATGACATTCGCACCATGGCAGTGACAGGAAATCCTCGTGCAGACTTCAATAACCCGTTGAAAGACTCTGACACATTTTTAGTCAGAATTCTCCATCTTCTGCCACCATCAACATGCAAAATTCACTTGTCAAGTTAATGTCGCATCAACCAACGATAGGCTCTCTCGTCTTCCTGCCCGATAGATTACATGCGCCTCCTGAATTTACACTTTTGGTGTTCTATTGCAGCCATCCACATTAAATCATGCAAATCCTTGTTGGGATGTGCCTTCTGGAAGTTGGCCTCACACAGTAACGGTGGTAGGCATATGGTTCTTGCCATGCAGGAAAATTCTCTATAGAACTTAAAATACCACCATGCCAATAAGATATTAGACAAATACTTGAACGTTGTTTGACAACGTGCTCTTTCAAGTGGTTCAAAAATAGTGTCCACGTCTCTTGGCTTTCATTGTCACAAATAGCAAAAGCGAAGGGAAATATACTTCCATTAGCATCTACTGCAACGGCGATCAACAACTTAATAACATACTTTCCATAGACATGAGTGTCATCTATGGATATTACCGGCCGGCAATGTAGAAAACCATCAATTACTAGTTTAAATGCCCAAAACACATATTTGAATATATGTTCTGGTATTCCCGAACTCCGCTCAAGCTTCCATTCAACAACAGTCCCAAGGTTAAAGTGTTGTAATGTAGCCATGTACCTAGGTAAAGATGCAAAGGACTTATCCCATTTACCATAAACAATTTCAAACGCATGGTTGTGCCCGAGAAACGGTTTTCTTTTGGTAATGGTGCACCCATATTCCTGGTGGACGGATGTTATACACTCTTTGATCTTGTACCTCATGGACGCTTCAATGTGTGAAATCAAGACAAGAGAAATCAAGTCAGCATTCAAGTTAAAATGATTCCCACTGAATGTGTCCATTTCATAATTGTGGGTGCCAATGTATTTACCCACAATCCACATATTTGTTTATTTCTTCCTCGCACGCAGCATCCAATTACAACCCGTAAACCATCTACGAAAAACTACCTTGTATACATCTGGAGATGACTCGCATATCGTGATCTCACGACACTCTTTGACGTTGTACATTAGCACCGCTATGCTTAGGCACGCTTTATCAGGAAAAAGCATTCCCTTTGACAGCACCGTTGCTCTAGATTCATCCCACATTGTTGTCCAAATTTCGTCAATATCCCTTGTGAGGGCATCCACATCCGGCATACTTGGGAAATGATCAAGGTACAAAATCTCCCTTGAATGAAACGGTACGTGGGACTCGTATACTCTTGGTCTAACGGGGGTGGAGCATGCTCCCTCGTCAAATCAGGTCCAGCATTCTCTTCCTCCTCATCAACACCCTCATTAGGGAAGGGTAGGTCATCTCCAGACTCATCGGCATTATTGTCATAATCATTATTCTCTTCTTGGCTCTGTGCATCTGCCAGATCCTGATTAAATATGTCGTCTTTGGGCAATTGAGTAAGGTCAGAACCTTCAAGTTGCTCGTTTCGCTACACAACCAACAAAATAATGAGTTACTCAAATTGATAAATACTTTACATATAGCTATATCACTTCACTTACAAATCGTAATGTGTTGACATCCCATGATGGACATTATCCTGTTAGTGATGACTCCCGGATGAACCACCATGATCCGACACACCAGAACTACGGATATTCTAACTGGGCGTTAGTTCATAACTTGTAAAATTTATATCTGGCCGTATCCCCTGGGGAATATATGTGTGTTAATACAAATTCAATACAACAAAAATAAACATCGTAACACAAAGGAAAATTGAAGTTTACTACTCGTCTTGTGGATTAAGTAAAGTAGGAGAGAAATTATTTCCTCCCAACTCATTCACCCGTGGAGATAAGTTTAGATCAGTCTAAACTCTTTCAGCCGGAACATGCGGCTAAAACTATTTCAAAATAACCACACGATGACTAAGGGATATCCCTACTTTGCGCAACCTCATTGCTGCAAACGTATTCAACCTTGACATACATTTTCAATATTTTTATCAAGAGAAATTCCCGGTAATTCATCCGGAGTCCTCAAAAAATCTCTCAGAGTTTCATCGTCCTTGATGTTAAACTCAGCATAACAAGCAACCCATTGCGAAGTGACAGAATATAGATATCTTCTGGTTACTTTAAGGTTCACCGAACGTTTACTCACACTCATTTATTTACATAACAACGGTATTAATGTATCGTACTCCATTATAAGTGGAAACTTAACATGACATTGTGGAGATAAACAATAGGTTACTGATTTATTCTCCACCACAACCTCACCTCCCCCCCCCCCCCC
>ML360596.1:24597-41555 GCA_005239505.1 Nicotiana paniculata
TTTAAATAAGGCAAAAACCAGTCCGGGGTATATTTTTTTTAGGTATAGCGCCTTAAATAAGGGCTCTATACCCAGTTGAATTGTTTTTATGTTAGTTAAGCTTAGAAGAATTATTGGCGAGCCCACAAAATATGTATAGCGCGGTAAAGAAAGGCTTTATATATAGCGTCGTTTTAAAGGGCGTTATACCTTACCAGGAAACCGACCGTTAAGGTATAGCGCCCTTTAAAAAGGCATTATATATATTTTGGTTACCATCTTTATTTTGCACATATTTCGGTCGTTTGAGTCCAAAAGAATCATATTTTGATTCCGGACTCAATTAGATGCATGGTCACTTAAGTTGCTAAAATAACACTAATGGTGGTCCTCTTTTGCTTCTTATATTTTCAAAGGCTTAATTTGTCATGATAGAAACTAAGGATCCACCAAAGTGTATAGAGAATTTGGTTCTCTATCAGTTCCAACAGTAACAACAATAATGACAACAACGACCCAATAAGATCTCATAAGTAGGGTTAGGGACGGTAGTGTGTACGCAGACCTTATCCCTACCCCGAGATTATTTTCGATAGACCCTCGGCTCAAGAAGATACAAAGAACAATATATCAGTACCATCAACGGAAACCATAGAAATAGTAACAACGTCATAAAAATCAAGAATAAGGCCCGGCGAGCCGGCACTATGAAAACAAAAGAGTGGTGTGAACACAATATTGACCACGAGAAGTCTAAGACAATATCCTATCATACTAGCATCACACCGGTGCGAATTAGAAATATGTTCAACTACCTTCTAACCTACAACCTTAATGCTCGACCTCCACAGCTTCTTATCAAGGGTCATGTCCTTGGAGATCTGAAGCCAAGACATATCCTGCCTGATTATCTCTCCCTAATTCTTCTTAGGCCGCCCCCAACCTCTTCTCGTAACTCCCAAATCCAACCGCTCGAACCTCCTTATCGGGGCATCTGGGTTTGTCCTATGTACATGCCCGAACCATCTGAACCTCGCTTCTTGCATCTTATCATCCATGGGAGCCAAGATCACCTTCTCCCGAGTATCTTCATTCCTAATATTATCCATCCTAGTGTGCCCTCACATTCACCCCAACATCCTCATTTCTGCTACTATCATCTTCTGGATATGTGGTTCTTAACTGGTCAACACTAAGCCCCATACAACATGACATGTCTAACCACCGCTCTATAAAACTTACCTTTGAGTAGTGTTGGCACTTTCTTGTAAGGCAGAACTTCAAATGTTAACTCTCATTTCATCCACCCCACCCCTATACGGTGTGTGACATCCTCGTCGATCTCCTCATTCCCCTGGATAACTGACCCAAGGCACTTTAGATTACCACCTATTGCAATCTAGGAATTAAAAATCTTAATTTCTCACCGCGTACAATACCTATATTGTAAGCTCTTTATAATAGTTCTTTATAATAACTCTATTTCAAAGCTACACACTTGACTAACTTTAGTCAAATAACCAAAAGCAATGATATTTAAAATTTGTCCTACTAAATGCTTCTAAAAAACTGTGTAGGAATTACAAGTAAATACATAAGACACAACAATACTAAGGACACAAGACATATTCAATGCTGGATCTAGTCCTTTTTCTTTTAGCTGCTTTGTTCTTCAATGCACCCTAGGAAAACAGTTGCACACTTGAGAGAATAATTGATTTTGTATATTCAAGTATTAGGTCAAAGCTTTGTAACATATTGTGTATATATATGAGACATTATGGGAGTAAATTCAAGGGCGTTTTCGGTCTCTAGCTAATTGCAGTTGGCTGCTGTAATGTTGCAAGTACGGTGCAGCAGCTTTAACAGCTATAGAATTGCCTTGTGCGACGATCTGGGGACCTGCTGCTACATGTTACATGTGCAGTTCTCTTGTCTGTTTTCCTTGAAAATAAAACCAAACAACAAGGTATGTTTCAGTGAGCACAAAAGACCTAATTGTATCAGGTTCCTTATCTGGTTCTTTCATGAAGTTTGACAATCCATCAAAATCAAAATCGCATAACTTATCATGTCATCATATTCTTTTGCACGGGCGTAGGCACCTTGCTTGAGCCGAATTTTGTAGTATGTTGTGTAAATAATAAGTAAAATTAAAATATTTGGTATAAATATAAAAAATGATCCCGCTTGCCGTTAAAGTAATTATTCATTTATTCACTTTTTCAAATATTAACACCGCTTATGAAAGTCAGTGTCCTTTTGCACCCCACAAATCATAATTGGATGAGGGTGACATTGAGGAGCACGCAAACAATATTTTGGATACGGATGGTACTGGGAGGAGACTATTGCTTCTACTAGTTGGACTTGTATTTACTACCATCAAGTGAAATGGTTGATATCCTTAATTTTTCTAAGACTATCCCTTTGGATCTACCAACACTGTGTGTCATAAAGACTATAGCATTTCATTTAGTTCAAGAACAATTTTAGACCATTTCATTTAGTTGGACGTAGAACAAATACTTTGAACTGTATAAGGAGTGGATGACATCCCCAATTTAATTATGTTGTCCACCTTTAATTGAAAACCAACTAACAACTGGATCGCCTCCCCAACGGTACTCGACTTAATTCTAAGACCAACCCTCTTAAATTTCTATCAAAAAATTTGTTGTTACGATGAGCCATCAGCATCCACCCATTCTACTAATTTGAGATCATATTGCATTTTGATCCACACTTTCGAAATTCAGTTCTGATTATTCAGTTGATACCCCAGTTGGATTCGTGCGCGCTCACACACACAAGATAAATACATATTTTGGGAACTGCATTTTCAGAACCCACAACGTCTCAATTCTAAATGATTGTTGCGCCGGAGTTTAATATATTCAAACAATATACAGCTTCTTTGAATAAAGATTGGAATCTCCAGATCTCAAATACCACCATTACTGAGTCATTAGTTGCGCCAATAACGACTTCCTAGACTTTGCTGCACTTCATAGTCAAATGCCGAATTCAAGGAAATTGGCAAATACTCAAACCTTGGCAGTGCCACTACAATATAATACTCCCTCCGTTCCCTCCTTTAAAAATCTTTCTTTTTCTTAAACTCCGTGCCGAATCAAACTACTCCATCTAAATTGAGACGGAGGGAGTATCAAAGATGAGGACACCTGCTGGTTTGCTGTTTTTCCGCAATAGTCCTCTAATTGTACACTTTTGAATAGGCAAGGCGTATCTAATTTAGCCCACGAAAATATAATTCCTCCAACACATCTAAATAAACAAAGAGCAAATAACATATGTGAGAATGGAAACAGTCAAACCATCAGATTCCAGGAAACAAGACACCTTCCAAAAATAGAGTAGAAGAGATCAAAGAGCAATTTTCTTTTCCTTGTACGACTACCAAACTTTACTTTGTAAGCAATGTAGATCCCCTACAAGAAGGCACAAATATGCTAAGCTGATTTCTTTTCCAAGCACTTCATAGGCATCAATCATTAAGAACGGATATAACTATATAAATATTGTACATCGCCAATCATGCCAACTAGAGGAAAATAAAAAGAGACTTGGGCAGCATCTTCACAGAAGGGCCAAGAGAAAAATCAAGCAACAGCAGTGAATGATAAGGAAGAACGGGATCAGCAAAAGATTTACACAACCCGGGCATTCATCACTTACACTTCATACTGCAATGGATTTGGAATAAGCAATTTGAACAACCTCAACGTAACATAATAAATGGACATGCAGCTCAGGTCCCGTCCATAAAATGCTTCTTCATAAAATTGCCAAGTTGGAATACATACTTTGAAAACTTTAACTGTATCAATCTTTTCAATGGGCATTTTAAACCCCAGATAGAAGGTTCCCAAAAATTTAACTTGCTCTAACACTTGAGAACTATCAAAATGAAGCTACCACTAATAGCCTCTCAACTCTCAAGTAACTGTCAAGGCCTCAAGAGGAAACTGCTGCCTTCTTCCTTGGAGCTGCTTCAGTACCTGGACAAACAAGAGTTTAAAGTTTGTTATTATCACATACAAGTTAAGACCATATATTCTTGATCATGAATTGGCAATGCCTAAACCAATAAGTTAGTCGAGCTAAAAAGGGTCGATCACTTTGAATTTAGATACACATCTTTCAAGCTCAAGTAATACCTATTCAACCCAGAAATCTACAAGCATTTCAGGTGTGATTTTGAGAATTTTTTTACCGTGAAAGTTTATGTTCTAGATCATTTTCCAACATTCAATTGGATACAAAAGCAGGTGACAGATGATACGCACTCATACCATGTGGAACACAAAGTATAATAATTTTATTGAATTGGAAAATACAACAGCTTTAGTAGTTGTATCCTTTTTATGACAGAGAAACCCATCCGGGGCCAACCCTTAGGACCAAAAATAGTATTCAAAACTCGGGGATAATGGATTAAGGGTTGAAAAGAATATATAAAATATTGGTTTAAGCATGCATATGCGCATTTGTAACGCAAAATAATTTTTATATAAGTGAATGAAGTAATACTCTTATCCCCTTTAATAGAGGAAAACATTCTTAAGAATACAATGTTACCAATTACTGGAAAAACGAACGCTGTAAAACAATTTCTACAACACCAAACACACTTTACTCTAAATGAAAAATGTAAAATTAAACCTGTAAAATGCAGAAACAAAAGAACTTTCAAGCATAAAGGTTGTACCTTCTCTAAAATTGGTCTTGAACCTGCGAGGGACGTTACGAAGATACCTCATGCGGCCAGTTCCAGTTGTCTTTCTGCGGATTGCCTTCACACTCCAGTTGTCTAGAAATCCATTCACACAAAACAAGTTCAATTTTCATATCAGATGATTGATATATTGGTAATTAGTATTGAAAATCGAAAAAAGAAGGGAAAAAGCATTACATGTCCTTTTACGGGCAGCAGGGTAAGCACAAGCAGAGCAACGGCTCTTTTGAAGATGAAAGCTTCGCCGCCCACACCTCACACATAGTGTGTGAGTCTTGTTCCTCCTCTTACCAAAACTTCCTGTTCCCTTCCCCTATTGTACAATTCATTTAACACATTACTTTTTTGTAGACTTACAAAAATATATGCTGATTTTATGTAAAACATGAACCATTTTTTGATTTGTTCATGTCATCGTTTCATTTTCTAGTATCGTTCCAATGGTATAAAATGACAACATATACGTTCATAGGAAAAAAATATGAAGGAAATAATAGGATGGAGGTTAAGAGAGTGAAGGAGTTTAGCTTTACTTACCATTGCACTGTAGTTGCAGAGACCCTAGCGATCTCCTCCTGAGCTCTCTCGACTGAGACCTGCGGCGATCTAGGTAGTGCTTATGGTTGGTAGTTAACAAGGAAGAAAGATTTTAGGGTTGTGGGTGCAGTGATGATGGGCTTGAATTGGGCTAAACGTAATTGGGCTAAACCAGCATTTTGGGTGAGGGAAGTGCACAAATAGCCACTTGAAGGACCGGGGTGAAGTGCAGCAATGGTCACTTTTAAGCCCGTTATTTAAAATATATCCACTATATACAATATATTTAAAGATTCGCCAATTCACCCAAACTTCAAAATTAAGTATCGGGAAATTTGAAAATTCAGGACTCAGTGTCCTAAACTTTTTAACTGTTAATTTGAAATTCAGGACTAAGTGTCCTGAATTTCTAAACGACTAATCTAAAATTCAAGACAGAAAATTCGAACTTCTAGACACAATTTTTGAATTTTAGGACAAGTTTGAACTTTGAAATTTAAACTCTAGGACGTTGTGTCCTGAAGTTTGAATGAATTGGCTAATCTTTAAATATATTCTAAACTGTTGATATATTTTAAATAGCATGCTTAAAAGTGGCTACTTGGTGTCATTTCCACGAAGGACCGCCTACATAAAATTGTAGAAATTGCACGGGGCATCCTATTTGGTCGCCCCCATTTAACCTATACCCACTTTTTAAAAAAGTTTTAACTTGTAACCACTTTTTAAACAACTTCCGGCCTCTTTATCCTCCCCTTCTCCTCCTCCTCCTCCTCCTCCTTCTTCTTATTCTTCTTCTTCAAGTGATAAATATTTTATATGGTGGTTGTGAATATATTTTAATGTAGTTTATAATATTTTACAATTGTGAGTTGTTATGACGCTTTATTTTTTATTATTGCTTACGGTTTCTTCTTCTTATTCTTCTTAATTGCAAAATGGGTTCATTAGATTTATTGTTGTTTTGAAAATTTGATGATTCAGGTTTGTTCCTGATGATAGTTGGATGTTATGTTTCAAATTTGAGCTAATTTGGAGTAGATTTAGGTATTAAATCGTATATTGGATCGCTATAATTCGAAGAACAAATTTTTGTGTCTTGGCAATTTTCACTTTAGACTTATTGGTCTTAAGTGAATGAAAACATTTGTTGAACTACAAATATTTTGGTTTTAAGTGCATCTGAAGTGCAATTTTTCATTTTAGACTTATTGGCCTTAAGTGTAGCAAAAGGTTTGTTGCACTTCAGACCTTTTGCCCTTAAGTGCATCTGAAGTGCAGTTTTTCATTTCAAACTTATTGGCCTTAAGTGCATCTGAAGTGCAAATTTTCACTTCAGACTTATTAGCCCTAAGTAGATGAAAACGTTTGTTGCACTTCAGACCTTTTGGCCTTAAGTGCATATGAAGTGCAAATTTTCATTTCAGACTTATTAGCCTTAAGTAGATGAAAACGTTTGTTGCACTTCAGATTTTTTGGCCTTAAGTGCATCTGAAATACAATGTTTCAATTTAGACTTATTGCCTTAAGTACATCTGAAGTGCAATTTTTCACTTTAGACTTATTAGCCTTAAGTAGATGAAATCATTGGTTGTACTTCAGACTTATTTGGCCTTAAGTACATTTGAAGCGCAATTTTTTCACTTCAGATATTTTTTCTTTTAACTTCAGACCGACAAGCTGAAGTTGATCGGAAAGGAGGTACGCTTGCAAACTTTTTTGCAAAGTGGGTATAGGTTCAATTGTGACCCGAAAACCGGGTATAAATGCAAAAGCCCCCATAAAATTGTAGTCGAATTTTACAAATATTTAAATTTTAGCCACATCATAATCAAACTTCAGTCCTTTTATGAAGTTTTAAATGTTTGAAATTGTATGGCAGTTCAAACTGGCCGAATCAGAACTTTGAGCCTACGGGCTAATGTTTAAAAATGCCCACCCTGAAGTTGAGAACTAGGCAAGCCTAATTTTAAATCTCAAGTTTGAAGTTTGTCCCCGTCAGGCTAAGAAGTTTTGTATGATTGAAATTCAATTTTAAAACAATAACCATTGCAAATCAGTATGTAAAATCGAATTCCATATGTTTTTGCAAGAAACTGGGGCATTGCGTTGGCATTGCAAGGAGCTTCACCAGCGATAAGTTCAAATACAAATCACAAACATTCGAAATTACATAATGATTTATAATGATATTGTTTTTAAATGAGTTTCATATCGTATAGGGTAAAATCGGTTCATATTAAATACTCGCATAGTAGAACGTCATGTGTAATCGGATACAAACGAAGTGATATAGGTGGAAACCAAGACGGGAGGCAACAATTTCGGGTGACACCGGTTAGCTCACGAAGGGAGTAATGTTAATAAAGACAAATAAATGTTTGCCACCTTTATAGTATTAAATGAAAAATATTCTGCAATATTAAATACACAGTCCATTATAGAGAATTATATCATTCATAGCCTTGCCGTTACAAATTCTTCAATGGCTCCCATAATTATCATTTAAGAGGGGCTTGATCCTAGGACCTTGTTACATATGTGCAACTATAAATAATGATTTCAACAGTCATTGTAGTGGACAAGAATTTTCTGACAAACTTATGTTATATACTATTCAAAAGCTCAATAACATTTCATTTCTTGTTTATTAAGATTCATATTGCTGCCTTCGGAAGCTCTGCTCCCGGAACTAGGTTATATATTGTTTGATCTCGATTTCAACGCTAATTCTTACTGGAGCGTGATTGGCATTGCAGAAGCGGATTTTGGTTGGGATGAGGGGCGCAGCTGCGAGGTTTTGGCCGCAGCTGCGAGTTCGCATATGCAGAGAGTGGAGGCGCATGTGCGAGGACTGGAGAGGGGACCGGGGGGCGCAGGTGTGGAAGGAAGCCCGCAGAAGCGGATGCGCATCTACACATGAGTGCCGCAGAAGCGAAAGTGCGCAGGAGGCTGTGGAGTCGCAGAAGCGATGAAGACTCCGCAAAAGCATAACCGCATAAGCGGTTAAGTGGCTTCGTAGGTGCGACTTACCTGGGCAGTGTATATATTCGAAGGGTTCCAAGATTTTATTCATTTTTTGAATTTGGGAGCTTGGATTAAGGTGATTTTTAAAGAAGGATTTCACTAGATTTCAAGAGGTAAGTCACTTGTGATCATTTTATTTATTTATCATTTCAGGATCAAATTAATTCTCTTGTCTATAAACCATGTTACCATTTTACGGGTAAACAGTTTGGCGCCTATCGTCGGGCTTAGACAGTTGCGTAACTGGATTGATCCTTGCATCTATTACTAACCTATTTAAATTCTTTGTTTCCTAGAGAAAAATCATTAAAAAATGGCAGATAATGGTGTCAATGTCGCGCACAACGTTGAGGCCCAATAAAATCAGCTTTAACACAAAGATTCGATTAGCGATACCCGCAATGAGGAGCACGTAGCCACGCCGGTCCATGGTGAACAATTTCCACAACACGTCTGAGAGGCAACTTCGAATGATGTTGCAAACGAGTACGCAGTGGAAACAGTGAGAATCTTAAGGGAACAACAAAGGGCTATTATGGGCCATCTCTCGCGACAAGATCAAGTCATGACAGGAAGCAAGTGTTATTAGTACTTCCAACAATGCAAATGGTAGAGGTCCAGTTCCTCCCGGTGCTCCCGCAAAGCAAACATCATAAATGATTGATAACAACACCCCGAGGGGTGAGGTCGGTTTCAACATGACAGGGGGAACGACGACAGATGTGATAACAACAACGAGAATGATCCCTATAAAACCGAACTCATATGGTTTATGAGGGAAATAAACACTCGAATGGATCAAATCCCGGATGCACTGCCGGTGTAATACACCTTGTTGCCATTCAAACCAAGAGTAGCACCGGAGTTAATTCCTAAGCGGTTCAAAATGCCAGACGTACCAAAATATGATGGGACTTCGGATCCTCAAGAGCACATCACCACCTATATAGCGGAGATGAAAGGAAATGACTTAACTGGATACGAGATTAAATCAGTCTCATTGAAGAAGTTTGGGGAGACCCTCACAAAAAGGGCCCTGACATGGTATCCACTTTTACCCGAGCACTCAATAGATTCTTTTAAGATGCTACTGATTATTTTATCAAGGCCCATGCCAGGGCCCGAAAGGCCGACATATTTAGAATTGCACAAGGAGAATCTGAATTACTGCAGAAGTTTGTGACCAGATCTCAGAAGGAAAGGATGTTGTTACCGACTGTGCCTGACGAATGGGCAGGTGAGGCATTTACTAAAGGGATGAATCCGAGGAGTTATGACGCTTCCTAAAAATTGAAAGAAAGTTTGCTCGAGTTCCTGACAACAACATGGGTGGATGTCCACAATCTCTACGAGTAGAAGATAAGAATAAAGGATGACCAACTCGTTTTCCCGGCATCAACTGAGGGTCGGGATCGAGATCGAGAAAAGAATAAGTAAAAGTTGAAGGATGATTTCGACACAGATCAACAGTCTTCTAGAGATCGATTTTTCCCTACGAAATGGTCGAAGGACGCGGCAGAGGTTCTGGTCAGCAGATAGAATCGCTACCGATAGGAGAGCTAATCTCGACCGGAATAACATATCGTTGAAGGACAAAAAGGTATTGGGTTCTCGGGACTCCACCTACCCCAGGCTGTCCGAATATAATTTCAACAACAACATGGTAGAATTAGTATCGGCAATGAGAAACACTAAAGAAGCTTGATTCCCGAGGTCGATGAGACCCTACACTGGGCAAAGAGATCCCACTCTATGGTGCAATATCATGGGACTAACGACCATCAGATAGAGGGTTGCCGTCATATGCGCGAGGAGGTGGCGACATTGCTAAAAAATGGCCATCTCAGAGAATTCTTAAGCGACCAGGCTAAGAATACCTACAGTCGTAACTGGGATAACACGGAACCCTCAAAATCAGGAAAAGTTCCCCATCATCTAACAATCAACATGATTTTCGGGGTAACGTGATTAATGGTGTAATCTTTTCGGTGGCGAAAAAGACAAAGATATCGGTGGCCCATAGCAAGACAATCCGGGAAGTCACCGAGGACGACATCACATTCACGTAGGAGGACACAGATGGACTCCTACTACCGCATAACGATGCCCTAGTAATTTCTCTTAATGTTTTAGATTTTAAAATTAAACGTGTTTTGGTGGACCCAAGGAGTTCAACCAATATTATCCAAAGATGAGTGTTGGAACAAGCCAAGCTAACCGGAAGCATTATTCTGACCACAAAGCTCCTCGCCGAGTTCAATTTAGCAAATGTGACAACCTGAGGGAAAATTCTGCTGCCCGTAAATACCGGAGGGGTCAATGAAGACGACCCTTAGTAGACGGCGATATAGACTACAATATTTTTCTTGGAAGATTGTGGCTACACGAGATGAAGGTTATGCCGTCGACAAACCATCAACTTATGAAATTCGCAACTCCGAAGGAAATTAACAAATAAGAGGAGATAAACTGGCAGCAAGGGAGATGAACGCGATCTCATTTTCTAGTAGCAAAGGGAAGGAGCATGCATCATAGCAATTACAGGAACCGACACTTTCTCTCAAGCCAAACAAAGTCAATTGGAAGGGAGAAGTCGTCTCCTATCAGGTACCAAGATATTTCCAGATACCAAAAGAAACGGACGCAACCAAGTGGAAGAAATCGAGCAAGTCGTATTGTTAGAGAAATTTTGGAGAGGAAGTTCCACTGGTGGACAAGATTAAACCCCGAGCTCAAGTCAGGATTTATAGAATTTCTTAAATTTAACGTTGACTGTGTTTGCTTGGTCGCAAGTATTCCATCAGAGATGCCATGCATAAATTAATCTTGGATCCTAACATCCACCCGGTAAGGCAGAATAAACGCCCTATTGTCGAGGTCAGAAACAAATTTGTCAAAGAAGAGGTAACTCGATTGCTTGATATTGGTCTGGGAGGTAAAGTATCTTGACTGGATAGCTATTGTAGTAGTAGTTCCTAAAAAGAATAATAAATTTCTCATATGCGTAGATTATAAGGATCTGAATAAGGCGTGCCCAAAAGACTCGTTCTCATTGCCAAACATTGATTAAATGACTGATGCCACGGCCGAGCACGAGTTGATGAGTTTCCTCGATGCCTATTCCGGGTACCACTCAATCAAAATGAACCCGAAGGATCAGGAAAAAACTTCGTTCATAATGAACTTTGGAACATATTGCTATAATGTGATGCCTTTTGGGCTTAAGAACGTCGGAGCCACTTATCAGAGGCTCGTAAACAAAATGTTTGAAAAATAAATAGGGAAAACAATGGAAGTTTACATAGATGATATACTGGTTAAGTCTTTGAACGCATGTGATCATCTGAAACACCTCCAAGAAACTTTTGACATCCTAAGGAAGCACAACATGAAGCTTACCCCCGAGAAATGTGCATTCAGAGTCAGCTTTGGTAAGTTCTTAGGATTTCTGGTGTCATAAAGGGGGATCAAAGTTAATCCCGATAAAATTAAAGCCATAGAGGGCATCCCCGACCAGCTATCGAATGTGAAAGAGGTTCAAAGGTTAACATGAAGATTAGTCTCTTTGAGCGTGTTCATTTCTCGGTCTTCAGAAAAGTGTCATAAATTCTTCTCACTTATGAAGAAAAAGAACAACTTCGAATGGACTCCGAAATTTCAGCAGGCTCTAAAAGATTTGAAAAGTTATTTATCAAGCCCTACATTACTATCCAAACCGGAGGAACACAAACAATTATTGATTTACTTAGCGGTCTCGGAGGTGGTGGTAAGTGCCGATTTAGTCTGTGAAAATGAAGGCATGCAATCTCTTATTTATTATGTTCGTACAATTTTAACAGGTGCGAAAATTCTCTACCCACACCTCAAAAAATTAGCCTTAGCTCTCGTAGTCGCCGCTCGAAAGCTTAGGCCTTATTTTCAATGTCACCCGATGGCCGTGGTGACAACCTTTACCACGCGAAATATCCTTCATAAACCTGAATTTTCAGGTCGACTCGCTAAGTGGGTAGTCTAAATGAGTGAATTTGGCATAGCGTTTAAACTTAGGACTGCAATCAAGTCACAAGTTTTGGCTGAATTTGTGGTCGATTTCAGTCCTGGACTGCTGCCTTTGGCTAACAAAGTAGCGGTGATGGTGTCGGAATCGACATAGGGAGTTTGGACCTTGTTCATGGATGGAGCTTCCAATGTGAAAGAGTCCGGGCTCGGTGTAATACTAATCACGCCTTCAAGAGATACCCTGAGGCAAGCCATAAGAATTGTTCCCTTGACTAACAATGACGCAGAGTATGAGGTCTTGATTGCAGGGACTGGACTTTGAGGTCATAGAAATGAAATGTGATTCCCAACAAGTAGTAAATCAGGTCTATGGAATCTTCGGTGCCAAAGAGGAATGCATGCAAAAATATGTAGTAAAAGCCCAGACTCTACTTGCACGGTTCAATGGTCAATAACCCACATCCCGAGGAGGAAAACGCGAAAGCAGATGCATTGGCCAATCTAGGCACGTCCGCGCAAATGAAAGGTTCAGATTATGGTACGGTCGTGCAACTAATGCACTCGGTATTGGATGTGGATGGCTATTATGAAGTAAACGCAACCAATTTGGTATGAGACTGGAGGAATGAGATCATTGACTATCTCAAGCACGGAAAACTACCTGAAGATCCTAAGGCATCACGGTAATTGCGCACTAAAAAAGCCTGTTACTGCTTCAAGGGAGGCCCATTGTATAAAAAGTCTTTCCAAGGCCCGTTGCCCCGATATTTAGGAGCCTCCAAGGCTAATTATGTCATGAGATAAGTTCACGAAGGAATATGTGGAAATCACTCGGGTGCAGACTCCTTGGTATTAAAGCTAATTAGAGTAGGATACTATTGGCCCCGAATGGAACAAAACGCTAAGACATATGTTCAGAAATGCAATAAGTGTCAACGCCATGCACCGTTGGTGCATTAACCAACATAATTATTGCACTCAGTTTTGTCGCCCTGGTCATTCATGAAATAGGGGATGGACATAGTCGGTTCGCTGCCGCCAACTCCGGGTAAGGTAAGATTTCTTTTGATTTTAACTGACTACTTTTATAAACGGGCTGAAGCAGGTCCTTACCAGAAAATTGGCAAGCGCGAAGTAGTCGGTTTCTCATGGGAGTACATTATTTGCAGGTTTGGGATACCAAAATAAATAGTCTGCGACAACGGGCCACAATTTATAGGCACAAAGGTCACAAAATTCCTTGAAGACCTGAAAATTAAAAGAATCACATCATCGCCATCCCACCCGAGCGTAAACGGCCAGGCGGAATCGACGAACGAAGTAATTATTCAGAATCTCAAAAAGAGATTGGAAGCATCCAAAGGCAAATGTCCTGAAGAGTTATCAGGAGTGTTGTGAGCATATCGAACAACGACCAAATCAAGCACGGGAGAGACGCATTTCTCTCTCGTATACGGAGAAAAAGCCTTGATCCCGGTGAAAGTGGGAGAACCTACCATAAGATACTTCCGAACAGACGAAGAAGCAAACAACAAAGCATTGTTAGTTATATTGGAGCTGCTCGACGAACCCAGGGACTTGGCGCACATAAGGATTGCAACCCAAAGACAAAGAATGGAAAAATATTACAATCAAAGAGCCAATCCGTTATTTCAAAGTGGGAGACTTAGTTTTAAGTAAGGTGATTCAAAATACCAGAGAGCTCAACGCTGGAAAGTTGGGCCCAATGTGGGAAGGCTCCTACCGAGTTTCAGCTATCACCGGGAAGGGATCATACGAATTAGAAAATCAAGACGGAGTAAAATTGTCGAGCAGCTGGAATGCGGCACACCTCAAAAGATACTATTACTGATGAGCACCGCATATATTGAAAATATGTGCTGAACTCTTTTTCCCTTCGTCCGATTTTTGTCCTGATTGGGTAGTTCTGACAAGGTTGTTAACGAAGCAGCAACAGAAAGCATACTACGGAGAAAGCACTGTCAGTAGAAATAAGACCTTTAAATGGCAAGGCATGGAAGCAATGAGCCTATAGGGGACGGTTAGATAATTTTTTGCTCGGTAGCAAGGTTCCTACCAGAAAATAAAGTTTACTATCAAGCCAAAGGTTACTCGACCGCTCACGAGTGCAGGCCATTGGGGCTGGTTAGACAGTTTTTGGCTCTATAGCAAAGTTCCAAATTGGAAGTGAAGCTTGTTATCGGACCAAAGATTATCCAACTATTCACTAGTGGGATCTTCAAAGGAGCAAGACTTTCAATGTTCAAATTTGTATTCTTCGCATTTGAAAATAGGGGGAATGATATGAGGATACGACAACATTACTGCCACATAAACTGGGACTACAGAATTCGGGAACAAACTTGTATCATTGCGACCAAGGGCTGCACGACTAGCCCCGTAGAAACGCTGGCAAGTTCCACCGGTTGGGACAACTAGTTATGCCCCAAATTCCTCCGAGGGAGACACTCCTCCTCCTATGAGTATTTGCAAAGAGGGGCGAGTAGTTATGCCCCAAATTCCCATGGACTGGGGACTGGAAATGAGGGGCATCCTCCTCTCGTGTATATGCGGCTGGTGGGGATGATGTAGTAGTTGTTGGTGGCGAAGACATGGTTGGTGAATAAGGAGATGAAGTTGATGGCGTATTGGGTTGAGAGCCAGCTGCAGCAAAAGCAATATTAGATATTGGTTTCTCATCAACCGAAGATAGAAGAGGCCTGGTACCCAGCCTCACAGTACTGGGAGTAGCGACTGGGGCTCGGAAGCAAGAATTGGCATCCTCCACTATATCACACTCTCCCTAGAGCGCTTAGATGTTGTCATCCGTTTGTGTTATAAGCTTTTCATATTGAGCATTTTGTTGAGCTGATGAATGTCGTCGTCTCCTATGTAAGGAAGCCCCTTCACCAATGGCTCCCCCATCATCATCAATCACCATAATGGCTACAGTTGGCTCGAGCGCGGTGTTTTTCACCCTTTTATTTTTACCCTCAGCCATAGAGGAACATCGCCTTTTTTGTTGCTTGTTCTCCGCCCAAGGACTTTGAGAGGAAGCACTTGCGCTGGAAGTAGGTCCAATGACATCCGTTCGGGTGAAAGCCTCCTGCAGCAACCTCGCTGAATCTCTGAGATCAACCAAAACGTTCTCCTCAGGGACGGCAATAGAGCCCTACGGAAGTCTGAATTCAACAAAAATAGAAGTTAACCAGTTTTCTTATACTCGAGGTTAAAAAAAGATTAGTTCGAGAATAAACTTACCATATTTTTTGCCTTTCAACCATATATGAGGGCCAATTACTTCCACCAGCGGATCATGCGTAGTAACGTCCAAAATCTTTTGGACTCACTGGTCCAAGCGTTCAACCCTTGGCGGTGTCCACCGAGTTACTGAAATAATGAA
This sequence comes from Nicotiana paniculata, assembly GCA_005239505.1. Classification (NCBI taxonomy): domain Eukaryota; kingdom Viridiplantae; phylum Streptophyta; class Magnoliopsida; order Solanales; family Solanaceae; genus Nicotiana; species Nicotiana paniculata. The sequence goes on from ML360596.1 coordinate 40,302, forward strand.
AAGAGAAGGACCAATAACAACATGAAACAAACTTTAATCAGAGAAAAGACAGACATTTAACTTACATGTACGAGTCCATGACTCAAAAAATGATGGAGTTGTGGCCGGGATGATATCCCTTGCATCAAGCACAATGAACCGCTCCATCCATCCATGGTCGTTATCGACATCCATGCTGGTGAGCAAAGCATGGTGACCGAGTTTGCTAAAGTTTATCACCCCCCACGGGAAATCTTGAGGGAATAAAGGTTCATCATTCGAGTCAGGGAGAGCTCTTCCCCCATCTCCTAGCATAGCCACAGATGACAGGCTTCCATCCGCCACACAAAAAGGATCACATGTGCCAAACAGACTTGGTAGTGGAAGCAAAACTCCAAGATTACGGGGTCAAGAGCCTCGCTCAATAATAATGGGCCCAAAGTGAAAGGATACATGTAAACGTACGTAAAGCCCTTCTTAAGGAAGGTCTGCCAAATCAAGAGTAATGGTGTTCAAATGGAATTATAAAATAACAAATGGAAGACGGGTATACACCAACATCCCATGTGCGAAAGTTTAGCAGAAGGAAATTTCTCTTCAAAATTCTTAGTTATGCTAAGCCTCCTGGGAATGATGGTGCTCACCGTATGAGGAACATCGTCATCATTACTTTCCTTATTTTTTGAAGAGCTGAAGTTCTTGGAAGAGGAGACCATGTTTAGTAGAAGGAAGTAAGAGTTTATCCGGAGAAGAAGGTTAACGAGAGTTGAAAGCAAGAGAGAGTTGAGTAAGAAAAATTGAGAGAGTTTGAAAATTTGTGAAGTGTAAAAGAAGAAGAATGAAGCGTATAAGTAAAGTAATAAGTAGCTAAAATTGTGTCCATGATCATCTTGAGAACCGACGAAAGTATCGCTGAATCACGGAGTGATGCGTGCTCGAGGCATTAAATGTGGAGAGACGCGCGTCTAATCATGCGTCAGAAACTTTTCAGGAGGGATTAGAGAATTTTCCGCCAAAAAGGGTATCTTCACCAACTTCCCGATGACAGAAGGATGTGCCTCTGAAAAGCAGGGGGACTTTCCGTATAGGGAAAAATCAGTTCATATTAAATACTCGCATTAGATAGCGGCGCATGGAACATGAGACAGACGGAAGGTGAGATAGGTGAAAACTAAGACCAGAGGCATTCAATAAAATATATTCGGAAATATTAAATACATAGTATGTTATAGAGAATTATGGAATTCACAGTTGTCGTTACACATTCTTCAATTG
>ML360596.1:41576-113171 GCA_005239505.1 Nicotiana paniculata
CCCTCCCAATAATTATCAATTAAGAGGTACTTGATTCTAAGACCTTGTTCATTAGGTACAACTATGAGTTGTGATTTCAACCATCATTGTAGGGGCAAGAATTTTCTGACAAACTTATGTTATATACTATTCAAAAGCTCAATAATACTTTATTTCTTGCCTATTAATACTTGTATTACTGCCTTCGGAAGTTTTGCTCCCGGAACCAAAGTTACTGCTGCTTTACCTCGATCTCAATGCTAAGTTTTGTATTTTATTTAATTTATTTATTATCTTTGGGATAAAATCGATTCATTTGTTTATAACCCACATTATAAATTCAACTGTACCGTCTTACGGGCAAAGACATATGTCTTTGTAAGAAAAGAAAAAGGAGAGGACAAGAAGAAAAAACGCGATAGAAAGTTTTTCCCTATCTAGCTAAATTTTAAATGCTTTATAAAAATTGATTATAGCGTGGGTAAATGAATGTTTTACGTGAAATAAAGTATTTTATGAGAATTGTATAACCAATGGCGAGTATTGTTTTATTTTATGGGAGCTATTAGAATAGTGTTTTGTCAACAATAAAAATTATGGTAAAAACTCGTTATTCTAACTCAGTACTGGGTAGTAATTATATGCTTTTGTTTCTATAGTAAGTTGAAAATTGCCACAAGATATTCTATAATTATAACTTATAAGTATGTTGATGAGTTGAAACAACAATAATAAAACCAGTATAATCTCACAAGTGAGGTATGGAAAGGGTGTGTAATGACCCGACCGGTCATTTTGGGCTTTAACGTTCCATTCGGTGGTTAGAGACTTTGAATAGATTCATATTATGTATTATGACTTACGTGTATAGTTGGTTTCGGTTTTCGAGTGGTTCGGGATTAATTTAGAAGAATGATTCGCGTTTTAGAAGTTTTAAGTTGGAATAGTTTACCAAGGTTTGACTTTTGGGTAAATGGACTCGTAATTGAGTTTTAGTTATTCCAATAAGTTTGTATGATTATTTTGGACATGGTCACATATTTTAGTTAAATTCTGATATGTTTTTGATAAGTTTGAGTTATATGGTGATTGTTTTCGGTTTCGACGTTGATTTGAGCATAAACGTTACCATATTGAGAGAACAACTTTTGATTCATGTTTCGACTAAACCATTGTACCCGTATCGTAATTTTTGAACCATAACAATTGAAATCATCAAGTTTCGACATCGTATGAGGAATTTATGATATTTACTAGCCAGATTTTTCATATTAATTACGAAATTACCACTGAATTCGTATTTAAAAATACGGCAAAGGGTTTTATCTGACCCTCTACTATCATCAATAGTTTGAATAATCCCTATGTTATACTATTAGAAAAACCAAACTCCTGACGTTATACTATTAAACATAAATACCCTTAATTTAACGGATGGGTCACGTGACAACACCAAAACCATCCGGTTATATTTAGTATGGATCCCACCCAACCCATTACCCAACCTGACCCTAACCCTTCTCTAAAATATGAACTATCACCGACCATTTGGTAAATTTCTCCTTTTTCTCTTCACTCTCTCGACGCTCTAAGAGACCGGCGGTAGTGGTGACTCCAAACTGCCGATTTCATATGATCTTGGTGTAAAGGCCAGTTTTTTCTTCATTATACTGCTTGATTTTAGTATTTGTCGATCGATTTTGCTTTGTTATACTATTCTTATTTTGTGGTCTAGGGTTTCGGTTTGGACAACATCTAAGCTTTATCCTTCATTTTTATGTATATACTTTATTTTATTTTTTTCTTGTAGTTATTGCACGTTTCAGTTTTGAGGTGGTCCCGATTTGTACTGGTTATATGCTTGAGTTATGCTAATAAATCTGTATGGGTATATATCAAGGTAGATTTATTGTCTTCTGGTTTAGGGTTTTATCTCAGGGGTGGTTTTCTATGATGTTGATGAAGATTTAGTGATTTTTCTTTGTTTATTAGCTAAGGTGGTCCTAACTGTAGGGCCTTTGAATGCAATTTCTTCATTAAACTATTTCGGGTTGGATTTTAGTGCATCCTTGCTCTCTTTGTCAATTTTTTATGAAGGGGTGGACCATAAACTAAACCTTTTGTGGATCCTTTTGTACATGTTGTATTTCTTTATTCATGGGACCCTCTGTCTCACATGTCCTTTTCTGCCTATATTTTTTTTTTTACTTTCTACATTAAAGTGGTTCTTTTATTGTTTGCTAGCCATTCTTATTTGCTATATTTACTACATTATTGAAGATGGTCTTAGTTGATTTAATATTCAATTATGAAGGTGCATGTGTTACACATCCTAAAATTATGTACACAAAAATAAACTGCACACTTTGTCAGGGTATGATTCAGGCTTGCTTTCTTATATAAATATAGAATATGAATTCATAGTTGAGCTAGGATTTTTAGGGGTTCAACAACTTATAATTGCTGGACCTTATGGTAAATTGTATGAGGTTCAAGAGGATGTGGGGATTAGAAAGTTGATATCCTTACTTTCTAATGAATATAATGTAGTGAACCTATATGTTGTGGATGAATCTGACCCTCTTATTGAGTGTATTCCCAATATTATTTATTATAGTGAATCATATATTTGTTTAGATGAGGCTGGTACTGACTGTAGCTTAAGTGAATTAGGATCTAACTCTAGTTATGATTCTGAGGGATGTGATTATGAAGAATTACATTTACTCAAAACTTAAAAAAAAAGACATAACTGGGAATCTGAATGATTACAAGGAGATATATAAAAGCATGGACTTTAAGGACATACCAGAAGCTAGGAAGTTTATGAAGTTGTATGCTCTAGCCAACAAAAAATTCTTAAAATTGAGGAAGAGTGACACAAGGAGGGTTAGATATAGATGCATCGTGGGCTGTCCCTTTGTTTTTTTAACATCCAAAGATGGTAATGCAGGGGTTACTGTAAAGACATTAGAGTTAGAACATAATTGTGGCACTACATATGATAATAATATTGCTGATTTCAATACCATTGCACATTATTTTAAGGGAAAGCTACACGATAATCTTAAGTATAAGGTAAGGGATATGGTACTTGTTTTGAAAAGAATTTTTGAGTTAAATGTGAGTCATGGGAAGTGCAAGAGGGGAAAAAGAATGATATTGGAGACCTTAGATGAGAGTTTTGCAGATGAATACAACAAACTTGATGCTTATGCCATTGAATTGAGAGAGAGTATCCAGGCAGTGATGTAGTGATTAATATTTTAAAAAATGCACTTGAAAATGAGAAAAGAAGATGCTTGAGGATGTATGTTTGTTTAAAATATATGAAGATGGGTTTCAAGTTAGGGTTAAGACAATTTATTGGTGCAGATGACATATTTTTTAAAGGGGAAAGCCAAGGGTCAATTGCTAGTTATTGTTGGACATGATGCACAAAATCATTTTTATCCTTTGGCATGGGCAATTTTTGATAAGGAGACAAATCATTCTTGGAACTGGTTCCTACAATTGCTTCATGGATCTCTAGACCTTAAGGAAGGAGAAGAAATCACATTCATGTTAGACATGTAAAAGGTAATTTTTGTGATTTTTCTTTCTTTCTGTTGTCATCTGCTTCTGTCCAGGGATTAATTGAGGCAATTAAAATTGTTCTACCACAAGCACATCATAGGTTTTGTGTTAGAAATATCGAGGCTAACTGGTGCAAACATGTAATATTGGGGAAAGCAAAAAGTTGCTTTGGTGGTGTTCATGGTGCACTTATGAAGAAGACTTCAAACACCAACTAATCAAGCTAGGAGAGTTGAACAAAGATGCAGCAAAGAGTTTATTGAAGTACCCACCACACTTGGTGCATAGCTTATCTAGATACAGTTTGCAAGAATCAGTCAGTTGACAACAAATTTGACTTAATAATTCAATTCATGGATTATGTAAGCAAGAAAAAAGCCAATCATTAAGATGCTGGAAGATATTAGACTCAAAGTTATGAACATGAGGACAAAACATGAAGCTGAAGATAGTACATGAAGTAATGAATACAGTCCAAAAGCCTAGAACTATACAATGAATTCATGGAGATTGCTCAAGTGTGTAAAGTTAATTCCAACGGAGAAGGAGGATATGAAGTTAGTGAAGGGTCTGGCAAGCATTGTGTCAACTTAAGCACAAATAAGTGCACCTGCAGGGCATGAGACCTTACAGAAATCCCATGCCCTCATGCTATTAGAGCTATACTTCACAATAGGGGTGACCCTTTGACAGAGATGCACTGGTGGTACAATAAGGAGGCATTTCTACTTACTTATAGACACAAACTCCAATCTGTTAGAGGAGAAATATATTAGAAAATTGACCCATCACACGCCATGGAGCCCCCAGAGTTGGTGAAGTTGGTTGGCAGGCCAAAAGTTAAGAGGGATAGGCAGAAGGATGAGGCGGTTAAAATGCAAGGAGTGTGATCACAGTCCAGAAAAGGTTGAGTCATGACTTGTGGCAAATTTGGTCAACCAAACTATAATGCAAGAACTTGTGCTCAGGTAATCTACAATTTGCACATATGTTGAATTGCTACCTATTTATGTTTTCTAACTTTGTTTTTTAATAGCAACCAAATGGAAAGCAGCTAAGAAAGGGAAAACAACCTTTGAAAAGGACAAGAACTTTGTTAGATTCTGAAACAAAAAATGAAATACATTGTTCAACACCACAAATGACTCAATAAAGTCAGAACAATGGATTTAGCTTCATGCCTACACCTAGAGTTGGTCAATCAAGTACGACTCAAAATTTCCCAGAGATGGAACATGATGGAGATGTTGTGGTTAGGACAAAAGTGATATCAGAAGTCAAGACAAGACTTCAACTGAGGCAGCAGGTAAATTTACCAATTGGGACAAGATCAATCAACTTTACTGGTGATCACATTGGTGTTAGTGAGCCCACAAATCTTCCATATTCACCAGCAGGCCTCATGTTGAAGGGTAAAGCAACTACAACTTCAAATCAGTTAGAAAAACAAAGGCAACAAAAGATTGGGAAGCGGAAGATAGAAAAAGGAAAATGACCAAGTTCTATGTAGTTTTATGTATATTTCGGGATGTAATTACTGCAAATTTAATGACGGTATCCTATTAAATGTTATGTTAATACTAGTATTGGTAATTGAATTAGATGTCATAGAATGATTTAAGTTGTGTTAGTTTTTGGGATTATAGTTTGACATCCAATCATCAGTTTCACCGACCAACTTTACTATTTTTGGTGATATGTAATTACTACATTGACAATACTTATGATATGTAATTACTGCATTGGTGATGACTGTCTTGATTTTACTACATTGGTGATAACTGTCCATCTTTTACTGCATTGGTGATATGTTCAAATTTTTATTGTTAGTGAATTGCCCAGTGTTTTACTGCATCAGGGTCAGTATTAACTACATTAAAGTGGATCCCCAGATTTTTACCGTTAGTGAACTTCCCGGTTTTGCTCTGCATTAAGCCATAACAATCTAATTTTTTTGTTGCATTAGAGCCATAATTGCCTAGTTTTTTATGTTAAAATCCATATTATTCTGTTGAAATAGGAATTAACATGCCATATGAAGAACTATACTTAGTGATTACAACCAAGCTGACCAACACAATCAATTTGAAAATGAAAGGTATACTGCACTACACAAAATGCCACAGTACACTGCACAAAATTCATTCATGAAAATCTGGATTACAACCAAGCTGACCCACAAACACATTCATGAAAATTTGGATTTTACAACAATTAACTTCATCAAACCCTATTGCACTAAACAAAATGCTGAATTCATTTCGTCATCAATGCCACAACAAATCCGACTAACAATGCAAATACAACCATAATGAACATCTTCATGTGCATCACTTTCACTTCCACCTCCCTTGTTTTTTTCACTTCAACATCATTTATAGCTTCCAAAACATCAACTTTGACATTGGCAGCATCTAATTTAGACTTGAAATCGTTGCTTGCTATCAACGCTTTGTCCGGGAGGGCTTCGTCTTTCCATTCCCAATATCCACATGACTCGTTCTTACAAATACAAACAATAACTATGTTAAAGAGCAGGAAAAATAAAACTTTAAATACATCGACAAGTAATGAATCACCAAGGAAATTCACACTTACTTCAGGTTTAGCACACTTGTAGAGTCTCCTTCCGGGGTTGTTTGTAGTTGTCGAGGTGAAGTTATTCGCAATCTCCCCACAGTAGCACCTCCTTCTCGATGTAACACTAGAACTAGACATAGAAACAAGACTATCAGAGTCAACTGGTTGAATAAGAAGAAATAATTTTGAATGAGGAGTTATAGCATAAGTGATGGAGGAACATCTGCAGATATGAGTGAACAAATTAGGGTTCACACAATTAATAAGGAAGAAGGGTCTAAAAGGGTTACGGTCGGGGTGGGTAATGGGTTGGGTCGGATCCATACTAAATATAACCGGATGATTTTGGTGTTGCCACGTGGCCATCCGTTAAATTAAGGGTATTTTTGTTTAATAGTATAACTTCAGGGGTTTGGTTGTTCTAATAGTATAGCGGAGGACTTATTTAAACTACTGATGATAGTAGAGGGACAAATCAGACCCCTTTCCGTAAAAAATATGCACTATTCCAAGTATTGAAACCAATATATCTCCTTCATTATAAGGTCAAATGAAGTGATTCAAAAGCCTAACTTGACTGGAATTTCACGAGGGACGCATTGGAGGTATCAAAAGCGAGTTTTGATATCATTTAACACAAGAAACGAGGTAAAATAACTGGATATTTTTGGCTATTTATGTTGTTAGAGTTTTTATCATCTTGAAAGCGTGGGATTTGGAGAATTCAAGGATGTTCTTCAAGTTTCTTCCATGGGGTATGGTCTAAATCATGACCTAAGTATTTCCCTTTGATTCATTCCCTTGGTTTAATCTGTAATCCATGATTTTAATTGAAAATCCACTTAATTATTTAAATCAATAACCTAGAGTTATGTCCTAAATTTTAAAAATTGAAAATGAGTTAGAGGTGTTTATTTCCCGATTCCTTGTGGGGCCTTGTTCTCCTATATTAGGAGAACAACATACTCAAATTTGGCAAGTTTTGGAGGAGTATTTTCAGAAGATATGTGACCCAACTAGTGTGGGCTGGACTTTTGGGTTATGAACAACCAAGAGCGATGTTTTAGCGAATTGGTTGAGCTATCAGACTCCGATTGAGTCGGTTTTTGTTCGTGTGAGCTTGTATTGGTTCGGCCTTCGCTCAGGTAAGCTTGGATTCAGATTCCAAGGCGGACCCCGAGTTGACTTTTTGGAGAAAATGTCAAGATCATATCTTTATTTATTATAATTTGTTTCTCTTGCATTGTGTGATGTTGTTGAGTTTTTTTTTGTTAGATTTGAGCCGTGGAGGCGAATTTTAGGGGAAAATATATTTTAGAGGGTTGAGTTGGTCTAGTTGAGGTAAGTATCTTGCTAACTTTGTGTGAAAAAAACTACCCCTTAGGATTTAGGTTGATTGTGCTATTTGTGTTATGTGAAAGTCGTGTTCGCAAGGTGACGAGTGGGTACACGGGCTATATATGGTATTTGATTGGTTTAGATTATCTAGACTTTTTCCATGCCTTCAATTGAATTGTCATAACATGTTATATTTGTCATTGTTAGTCTGCTCTTACATGCTCCATTTGACGTTGTTAGCACTTATTCTACCTCTTACTTGTTATTTTGCTCTTACATGCTTTAGTTGAAGTTATTGCCTTCCTTATTGTCTTGTACCTCTTAATTGTTAAATCACTTTTAGTTGTTATTTCGTGGAATATCATCTCGTTAAGTTATTGGTGTTGAAGTTGTAATAGCCGTTATCACATTGAGGGGGAATTGTTAATTGTTGAGATACCTTTTTTTGTTGAGCATTTACATTCATTTTGTTATTGTTGAAATTCTTGTACACATTGTGGTTGAGCCATGAGTTATTTGTTGTGAAAATATTGAATTGTTCGTCCCTTCCATGACTCCATGCTTATTTACTATTTGCCTTAACTGTTTTACTTGCACAACCTTAATTGTCATTTGATTTACTTTTTAGGTAGCCCTCTACCTCTTCTCATACCCGTCAGGGCCAACCGCTCGCACCTCCTAATCGGGGTATCTAGGTTTCTGCTCTACACGTACCCGAACCATCCAAGCTTCACTTCCCGCATTTTGTCTTCCATTGGAGCCACATCCACCCTTGCCCGAATATCTTCATTCCTAATCTTATCCAACCTAGTGTGATCAAACATCCATCTCAACATCCTCATTTCTGCTACTTTTATCTTCTGGATATGAGGTATCTTGACTGGCTAACATGATGCCCCATATAACATGACCGATCTAACAACCGCTATGTAGAATCTGTCTTTAAGTTCCAGGGGTACCTTCTTGTCACACAAAATGCCAGACCCAGATGCTAACCTCTATTTCATCCAACCTTCACTTTTATGTTAATGAGTTGAAAATCAAGGGATTACGTGGAAATTATGTTTACAAAATACCATAATGGGAGTCTGAGGCGGACAATTATATTTAAAAACTAAATAAAATTTATGATGATCAATAATAATAATAATAATAATTATTTATTATTACCCACCTTACAATTAAGTGCATGTTCAGATTTCCCAAGAACTTTTAACTTTTCATTTTTTCCTCGTTCAGGCCACCCTATTCACAAACTATTCCAAAAAGTAAAACATAAAAGAGAAACGCTTTTTTTTCCTTTTCTAAATTATAGTATTTTATTTACATTTGTGAGTTCTAGAATGAGATTAAAAAAATAAAATAACCCGCGCATGTATTCCTTTTACTCGTACTTAGCGCGGGAAAAGCATCTGCTAACAAATGCGCCCACACTTGAACGCTATGCGGAGCCCTGAGTCTGTGAAAAAAAGCAGAAAAAAGAGAACCCTAATCCCTTGAACTTCAATTTTGGGGGGAAGAAAAGGCGAATCTTTTGATCAGAGATGGAAGAGAGAAGAGAATTTCCGGCATTTCCGTACGAACCCTACTCCATTCAGCTTGATTTCATGAATTCTCTTTACCATTCCCTCAATAAAGGCGGTGTTGCCATGCTAGAAAGCCCCACTGGTACATATCTTTCACTATTTTTTGCCATATATATTCACAACTATATTCTGTATATCTGTTCATAATTGTATAAGTGCAATTGTACCCACTAACAAAAAGTAGTAGTAGATGCAATGATATTTTTCATCATTGATTAAGTAAATAAAAGTGCTCTTACAAGTTAAGCTTTTAATGAGATTGCAAAGATTATCAACAAAGATTAGAGCATAAGAGCTCTGTCGTAGCTCCCATGTCAACACTGGAAGCTTCCAGAAAAGGAGAGAAACAGCTAAGTGAGAGAGAGATAGTGGAATGAAGAAAATGAACTTCATCACTTGTATTCATACACTCCTCAGCTATTTATACATATTCGTATCTGGCAGAGAAGAAAACTAACTAATCAGTTAATTAGAGTTCTAACTAACTAACTGCAGTCCACGGAACTAACTAACTGCAGTCTACAGAACTAACTAACTACAGTGTTAACTAACTAATGACTGTAATTAAACATTAAATATCTCAATACCCCCCTCAAGTTGGAAGTGGTGAAAACACTGCCAACTTGTCTAGAACACCAGAGTGTTTGATGCCTGTTAAGGCTTTGGTGAGTATGTCTGCAAGCTGTTGATCAGTAGTGATATGGTGCAAAGAGATGAGACCTTCTTGCAATTGCTTCCTTACAAAGTGACAATCAACTTCAATGTGTTTAGTACGCTCGTGAAACACAGGATTCTTGGCTATATGCAAGGCTGATAGGCTATCACAGAACACTGAAATAGGATGAATTGAAGTTACCTTCAGCTCAGCTAAGAGTCTGCTCAGCCACACTAATTCACCAACTACCTTTCTAAGGGATCTATACTCTGCCTCTGCTGAGGATAAAGAAACAGTTTCTTGCTTCTTAGATTTCCAACTAATTGGACTGTTACCCAACAAAACTATATATCCACTCACAGATCTTCTAGTGTCTGGACAAGAGGCCCAATCAGAGTCACAGAAAGCCTTCACACTCCAATCTGCAGATTTAGACATGAGGATTCCTAAGGTGGGATCACCCTTGAGGTATCTCAAAAGGTGATAAGCAGCCTTTAAATGGGGTTCCCTAGGATCCTGCATGAACTGACTCAAGTGTTGGACTCCAAAAGCAATATCCAACCTGGTGTCAGTGAGAAAATCAGCTTCCCTGTTAACTTTCTGTAGAAGGTTGGATCACCTAAAGGCTTACCTTCTTTAGCTTTCAATTTCTCATTAGGATCCAGAGGTGAACTTAGAGCAGTATACTCTAAGCAGTTGTACTCTTTAAGTAAGTCCAGAACAAATTTCCTCTGAGAAATGATCACACCATCAAATTTGTACAATACTTCTAATCCCAAGAAGTAGTGTAAATGTCCTAAATCTTTTATCTTGAACTTGTCATGAAGAAAAGTCTTTAGTTGAAGTATAACTGCCATATCTGTCCCTGTTACTAATATATCATCCACATATACTGCCACATAAATCACCAATTCTCCATGTTGCTTACAGAAGAGAGAGTAATCATTCAAGGAATGATTGAAGCCATTAGAACACAATGCCTCAGTTAACTTCTTATACCACTGCCTACTAGCTTGTTTGAGACCATACAAGGACTTGTTTTGTTTACAAACCAAAGACTGATCTTTTACCATGAGCCCAGGTGGAACTTGCATATAAACTTCTTCATGTAAGTCTCCATGAAGAAAAGCATTGTTCACATCTAACTGGAACACAAGCCAACTATTCTTAACAACAACTGCAATGAGAGTTCTTACTGTAGTCATCTTCACTACAGGAGAGAAAGTCTCTGTGAAATCTACACCCTCTTGTTGAGTATAACCTTTTACAACCAGTCTAGCTTTAAACCTCTCTATTGTTCCATCAGACTTATGCTTCACTTTATAGACCCATCTACGCCCTATTGGTTTCTTATTGGGAGGAAGAGTCACCAGGTCCCAAGTATTGTTAGCATATAGTGCCTCAAATTCTTGGATCATTGCTGCCTGCCAAGCAGGGCTGACATCAGCTTCTTCAAAGGACGATGGCTCACTATCATTACAAATGCTACTTACCAAAGCTTGACTACTTGGATTCATAGATTCATGAGCTATATGGTGACAGCTGGAAACACATGGTTAAGGGAGAAAGAGTGTTTATTAGTGTTTTTAACATTGTGAACATAATCTTTCAAGTAGGTGGGAGTCTTATGCTCCCTCTGTGACCTCCTTGGAGGAGTGGAAGAGTGATGTATTGGTTGTGAGCCAGTAAAGGAGGGTGAAGAGGATGATGGATTAATGAAAAAATCAAAAGTAAAGTCATGAGCTGTGGCATCAGAAGAAGAACAAAGTGGAGAAGGAGAAGAAGTGGATGGACTTGAAGGAGGAGAAGAAGAAGTGGATGGACTTGAAGGAGGAGAAGAAGAAGTGGATGGACTTGAAGGACCTTTATGAAATGGACTGGGTGGATCAGTGTATTCATTCTCAACATTAGTTTGATCAACAGACACTGGTTCATAAGATGTGACATTGTCAAAAAATCTAGGTAGAGGATTTGATTCAGGATGCAGATCAAAGGGAAATATAAATTCATGAAAAATGACATCCCTAGTAATGTGAATTTTTCTGGTTGACAAATTCACAACTTTGTAGCCTTAAACACCAAAGGGATATCCAAGAAAGGCATGTGGGACAGATCTGGGTTCAAATTTAGTTATGTGGACTTTAGGTGCTGTAGGAAAACACAAGCATCCAAAACTTCTAAGTTGGGTGTAATCTGGCTTCTTCCCATATAGAACTTCAAAAGGGGATTTGTTTTGGAGATATGTGGTAGGTAGTCTATTAATGATATGGGTTGCTGTCAAGATACATTCCCCCCAGTACTTCGAGGGTAATTTGGATTGAAAGAGCAGGGCTCTAGCTGTTTCAAGTAAGTATCGATGTTTCCTCTCCACCACCCCATTTTGTTGTGGTACGTAGGGACATGTTCTTTGGTGAATGATACCCTTTGGTTGAAAGAAGGTATTGGTTTCTAGGTTGTTGAATTCCAATCCATTATCAGACCTGACAGATTGGACATTGGTTTTGAACTGGTTTTCAATTAAGGAAATGAGAGCTTTGATTGCCTGTAAGGCATTACTTTTGCATGTCAACAATTGAGTCCAAGTGGTTCTGCTGTGATCATCTACCATAGTAATGAAATATCTGTACTTATCATGGGTGGATTCATGATAAGGTCCCCACAAGTCCACATGAAGCAGTTCAAAGACTTTAGAAGTTATACTGGTTTTCTGTGAAAAAGGAAGTCTGGTTTGCCTTGCCATGAGGCAAATTGTGCAAATGAATGGTTGTTTAGGAGAGAAATTAGCAGGTATGGCAGAAATACTTTTCATTTTCACAAATGGTACATGTCCTAGTCTATTGTGCCACAAAACATTCACATTGTTGGAAAAAAGTTTAAATTCTGAAACTTTATCATTCAAGGTAGAAGAGCTAATGGTGGAAAGAGAAATGTTCTGCATATGATTCATAGGGAATTTATTTACAGGAGAGGATGAAGGAAACTACAAATTATTGGTAGAAGTGCTATTTACATCACAAGAGTGAACAAAAGCTGAACTGGGAGAATCACTGCTTCTCAAGCATTTGGTGCACAGCAGGTACAAGCCATCTCTTGCTTTACCAATCTCCAGAGGCCTCTTCACTGAAGGGGCCTGCAGAAGACAAGTATTATCAGTGAATGATGCTATACCTCTGAGGTGTTTGGTTAACCAAAAAACAGACACAAGGTTGAACTTGAAAGAAGGGACTAAGAGGACTCTGTGCAATACAATTTTAGATGTTAAAACAACATTATCAATTTGAAACCTTGACTTTGTATCCATTGGGTAGGACTACTAGGAGAGGTTAAGGTAAGAGGTTGATGTTAGACAATAGAGATCTATTGAAGTTCATGTGGTTGGATGCTCCTGAATCCAGTATCAATGTGTCAGCTTTGGATTCAAAACATTTGCATGAAAGTTTACCAAAGTCTACAGAAGAGGTGCATACTATCATACCTGCAAAGTTGACAGCATTGGCACTTGATGAATGAGAATTTCCTGAGGGTCTTCCAGCATCTCATTTCCCACATGAAATTGTTGAAGCAAGCTCACAAGTTGACCATATTGTTCCTCAGTAATATTCCTATTTCTTCCATCATCTTGTGTTTTGTTCTCATTTTCTTTGCCAACAACATTACTACTACTGACTCCCTGCACACTTGCAACCATTCTCTTTCCTTTGTTATTGTACCTAGAGTTCTGACCATAGTTCTGCCCACTCGAGAAATGCCTTGGAGTGAAATTCTGAACAGTACTCTGATTGTTTTGTGAGTAACCATGTAGTTTGTAGCATTTGTCCTTACTGTAACCTGGTTTCCTGCAATACTCACACATATAGGTCTAGTTCTAGGAGCTCCATCATAACTGCTGTTTGTTTGAAAATTTGTTTTAAAGGAACTCTGTCCTGCTGCATTCACATTCAGTGAAGTTGACTCAAGAGAAATGATTCACTGGTTTAATCTCCCTTTGTTTTTCATCCTGAACTAGAAGTGAGAAAGCCTGTGCTAGGCTAGGTAAAGGGTTCATCATGAGAATACTACCTCGAACCACCGTGTAGACCTCATTCAATCCCATAAGGAATTGAATTAGTCTTCTATCTTGTTCAACTTTAAACACACTTTCTTTTGCTCCACAATTACAGACGCAATTACATTGATTCCTTTTGTTCAAAGTAGTGAGCTCTTCCCAAAGTTTCTTCAATTTAGTGTAATAAGTGGTTATATCAAGGGTACCTTGGGATGGATCGCTGATCTCTTTCTGAATTTGGTACAATCTTGCTCTATTGGTCTGTTCATATCTGTCCTCCAATTCCTTCCAAAGTTCAACAACATCACTCGCATATTCTACACTGTCTGCTATTTCCTTAGAGAGTGAATTTAGTATCCAAGATGCCACCATATTGTCACAACGTTCCCATTGTCGAAACTGTGGTGACGAAGGATCTGGTTGTCTACATTCACCACTTATGAAGCCCAATTTGTTTTTCACGGACAGGCCTCTTAATACGCTTCTCCTCCAGGATCTATACCCTATTCCGTCAAAAGTTACTTAGACGAGCATAGCTCCTGGGTTATTGGATGGATGAAGATACAAGGGATCACTCAGATCAAATCCTGTGTTCGTCGCAGTGACTGTAGTAGCAGTATCTACTCCAGTCGACTCATTTTGGTCAGGCACAACCATGATCAAGAGTAATTAACAACAAATCGTCAACAACGCAACTATATTCTCAAATTAGGGCAAATTTCAAAAATTGATGAAAATCGAAGAAAAACAGAAAGCAATTCAAGGAGATAAAAGTATAGAAAGGCGAGATCGGCCTCGCTCTGATACCATGCAAAGATTATCAACAAAGATTAGAGCATAAGAGCTCTGTCGTAGCTCCCATGTCAACAATGGAAGCTTCCAGAAAAGGAGAGAAATAGTTAAGTGGGAGAGAGATAGTGGAATGAAGAAAATGAACTTCATCACTTGTATTCATACACTCCTCAGCTATTTATACATATTCGTATCTGGCAGAGAAGAAAACTAACTAATCAGTTAACTAGAGTTCTAACTAACTAACTGCAGTCTACAGTATTAACTAACTAACTAACTAACTACAGTGTTAACTAACTAATGACTGTAATTAAACATTAAATATCTCAATAAGATAGTCACACTCTTTAACATGATATTAAAGCAGAAAGATGTCTTAGGTTCGAGTCTCACTGCCATCCACTATCAAGAATTTCCTTGTTCGTAGCTCAGGAAAAAAATCAAGCTCGCGACTCTAGCAGTTTAAGCGTTTAGATGAGATGTTCACAGATTTCAATACCTTTGTATCTAGCAATTTAAATTCTTTTATTTTATTTTCTCATGATTACATAGTTGGGTTTCTTGAATATTTATTCAGGGACTGGTAAAACGCTCAGTATAATTTGTAGTGCCCTTCAATGGCTTCTTGATAGAAAGCAACAGAAGAAAACACAATGGGAGTCTCCTTCAAAATTAAGCGGGAAACAAGAAGATAATTTGGGGGCTGAGGATGAGCCAGATTGGATGAGGAACTTTGTCATTAACAAAGATACCAAATCGCCCGAGAAGAAGACAAAGCAAAAGAAACAATTGGGATTCGACAAAAGATTTGATAGGAACGGGAAAAGAGAAATTGTCAGAGATTTAATTACTAACGGGGGTGGGAAGGAGGAAGATACTGAGATAGAAAAGATAAGCAATTTACTGGCAAAACATGAGGTTGATGGAATGGATGAAGAGGAGTTTTTGGTTGAAGAGTATGAGAGTGAAGATGAAAACGCGGGACAATCAAAAAGGAAGGGTGGTGGGGTTTCGGTTAATTCCTCGAGTGAGGAAGAGAAGGACGAAGATAGCATGGAAGATGAGGAGGAAGAGGCTAGACCTAAGCTTTACTTTTGCAGCCGGACACATTCACAACTTTCACAATTTGTAAAGGAGTTAAGAAAGACTAAGTTTGCGGGTGAAGTGAAGGTTGTATGCTTAGGGTCTAGGAAGAATTTCTGCATTAATCAAGGTACTCAAGATAGTCTGCCTTTCTAGCTTGTTCTTTTTGTATGTAAAAAGTTGCAATATTTGTTGAAGTTTTGTGGTAAAATTTGTGCATTACTCAAGGTACTCAAGATAGTCAGCCTTTCAAACTTGTTCTTTTTGTATGTGAAAAGTTGTAGTTTTTGTTGAAGTTTTGTGGTAAACTGTTCTAATATGTATTTCATGAATCTATTGGTTTCATTTCAGAGGTGTTGAAGCTAGGCAGCTCCACTCAGATAAATGAGAGATGTTTGGAGCTTCAAAAAAATAGGAAGAATGAAAATTCTAAAATATCTAAAACCAAGGTACTAGCTGGATTCTCAACCTGGTTTGTATGTGTGACTGTCCTTGTTAACGTATAGATGTCTTACCTGACTAAGTGTATAAATATGTGTTGATAGGAAGCTATTGTATATTAAGTAAACCGTCTTATGTCATCTCTGGCGTGAGCTGATTCAGATCTCTGTTGTGGTAGTACTAAAGAGCATATTTCTTCTCAACATACTTTTCCCAGTTTAAATTGGTTATAACATGAAGTTAAAAACCATTTAAATAATTTTTTGAAATTATGATACAGTTGGACGTTCCCTGACGATTACAATACCAATGCTTCTCAGAAACATGTTCCTATTGAATCAGTGTTACAATATCATTGACATAATATTTATACGATTATTTGACTTATTACTTAGCAAGTCATGGAGTATGTATTTGCTTAGATTCAGCTTATGATAAATACTATTATGCTCCAAATTAGAACTTCTTAACTTCATTTGCAAAGCTTATATGCAGAACATCGGAGTTGGTGGCAGAGCGAGGAGGCCCAAGAGTTCCTTGGGTTGCCCAATGCTTAGAAATCACAAAAGAGGAAAAGAATTCCGAAGTGAGGTTGCTCAACAAGGGCCTGTGGATATTGAGGATCTTGTTCAGATTGGACGTGACTTGAAAACTTGCCCTTACTATGGCTCAAGAGACATGGTCCACGCTGCAGATCTCGTGGTTCTTCCTTATCAATCTCTTCTTTCAAAATCATCACGTGAATCACTTGGTTTGAGTTTAAAAGATAGTGTTATTATCATAGATGAAGCTCATAATTTAGCTGATTCTCTCGTCAGCATGTATGACTCAAAAATTACACTGTCACAGGTAAGAAATATTTTAATCATTGCCATCAGACACTCTGAACCATACCATCTGGCAATACCAAGCACTTTAATACTCTTTTCTTTGTGTTTTACATCAAGTATTTCAGTTGAAGAAGCATCCAATTAATTGATCTGCTGTTTTCCAGTTGGAACTTGTGCATTCTCACTTGGGGAGTTACTTCATACGGTTTCGCAATCTGTTAGGGCCAGGCAACCGAAGGTATATCCAAATAATCATGGTCCTTACTCGGGCTTTTCTACAAGCTTTGGGTAATGAGAATTGTCAAAGCAACTTTGACCCAGTTAGTAATGCTGAGGGAAGTAAAAGTGGTTTTGATTCATCCATGGCCATAAACGAGTTCCTATTTGCCCACAATATTGACAACATAAACCTGTTTAAGCTCTTGCGATATATAGAAGAAAGCAATATAATTCACAAGGTAGATCATTTTTACTCTTTACTAGTTATTCATCTATCTGTCTCTATCCCTCTTTAATATCATTTAGTTTTGAAGATCTGTGGGATCTCAGGTATGTGGATATGGAGATAAATTAGCTCTGTCAGAAGAAGTTTCAGCATTGAAAAAGGACGAGCAAAGCAGTCATGATGAAAGTGCATTGTCTGGTTTCCGAGCATTAGTTAACATATTACTGTCACTCACAAATAGAGATGGTGATGGAAGAATAATAGTATCAAGGACAAGGCCAAAATGCTCCAGGCAACAAGGAGGATATTTGAAATATGTCATGCTCACGGGAGAAAGGATATTTTCTGAGGTTTGCTAGAAACTTCATATTTTTGCATCTTTAAATCTCCTCAAAAAGGTGCTTATGGAAAACTATTTGGTTGTGCACTACTACGTGCAGATCTTGAATCAAGCTCAAGCTGTCATATTGGCTGGTGGGACTTTGCAACCCATAGAGGAAACAAAAGAACGCCTGTTTCCTTGGTTACCGCCGGATCAGTTGCATTTCTTTTCCTGTGGTCATATCATCCCATCTGAAAATATTCTACCAATTGTTGTTTCTCAGGGGCCTTCTCGCCACTCCTTTGATTTTAGTTACAGTGCCAGAAGCTCATCAGTAACGGTATGCATTATCATCCTTCACATATGCTTGATTTTAGTCAAGAATTCTGCAACTGATTTCTCCTATTGCCTATGAATGGCTACATGGATATTGGAATTTAAACAGCCGTTATTGCTTTGAGATTCAGTTTGAACATTACTGTGAAATAAAGTACTTAGTCTGAACGTACTCATGAAACTGTATTATTGCAGATACAAGAATTAGGGCTTTTGGTCTCTAATTTGGTAAATGTAGTTCCTGAAGGCATGGTTATTTTCTTCTCATCATTTGACTATGAAGGCCAGGTATATGATACATGGAAGGAGTCGGGCATCATTGGAAGAATTATGAAACGGAAGCGCATATTTAGAGAGCCTAGAAAAAGTACAGATGTGGAAATTGTTTTGAAGGAATACAAGGAAACAATTGATGCACTGTCCCATAACAGTTCTAAGCAGGACACTGTATCACGCAATGGTGCAATTCTCCTTGCTATTGTGGGTGGGAAAGTATCAGAAGGTATCAACTTTAGCGATGGGATGGGTCGATGCATAGTCATGGTTGGATTGCCCTATCCTAGTCCAGCCGACATTGAGTTGATGGAGAGGATCAAGCATATCGAAGGATTTGATACTTCTAGTGGTAAGAACACCAAGTTTCAGGCTCCAAGGAGCTGGTATAGTGGAGATGCTCAAGCTGGGCTTGACATCCTAAAAAGCTGCAAGCATAGAGGGAAGCAGTATTATGAGAATCTTTGCATGAAAGCTGTAAATCAATCAATTGGTGAGTTCTATGTCCAACAACTTGTCTTTGGATTAACATTTATGCATGAAATAGAACCAAAAATAAAAGGCTCTCTTTCAACTATTTCCCCCCTTTTTAACTCTGCTCTCACAGATTTTCCTTTACTCTAGAGACCCTCCAAATAACTGCAATATTGATATCTTGATCCTTAAGTATAATTTAATATCTGATATTATGTACTGAATTATCACTTTTAATGGTCCTTTAACATTATACATATGCTTTTTGTGGATCTTGATATTCCAGTGCTTTTTTAATCGTCTGCTGTAGGTAGAGCAATTCGGCATATTAACGACTATGCTGCCATCCTGTTAGTTGATACACGCTATACATTTGATTCTCCTGAAAGAAGCTCCTCCCACTCAACCAACAAGCTCCCACAGTGGATTAAAAGCCGTCTTGTTTCTGCAACGAAGAATTACGGAGAACTCCACAAACTGCTGCATCAATTCTTCAAGTTTCACAAATGCAAAGAGGACACAGAGTAAGAAGTCTTTGCCAAATTTGCGGACCTCATGAAGTAATTTATTGAGGCACAAGTTTTAGTTTATTAGGTTATCAACTTATACAAGGATGCCCCTTTTTGTATCAACTAAATTGATGCAATAATTTTTTGATGTACAGCAATGATAAATTAAAGATTCTGAAGTAATCTGCCACAAATCATTTTCCTTTTATCTCATGATTGTTGTATATGTATTACTGAATTCCTATGTGCCTCGACGATGGAGTTAAATTATCACAAACTTGTGATTCAACTTTGTTACCTGAAGTATGAAACAAACTATTCCAGCTGTAGTCGTGACTCAGAAATGTGCTTGAAGTTTTTCTCAAACATTTTGAGAGAAGAGCAGGTTTGACAAATTTATTGTTGTGATTACTGATGGCAACAAAGTAGCATGTCAAATCGTGAACTGTAGGAAAGAGGCTTCATTCCCCAGACGTACTGAAACGAGCCTAATTTCCTCACCCATTTCGATCAATTTTGCCCCCTTATCTTTTCCAACCAACACTATTCCAATGTTTTATAGTTTTGGCCCCAAAAACCAGCTCTCCACTTAAAGGCACTTGCCACAATTGATACAAACAGTAATTCTTACTCGATTAAAGGCAAATTCTGGCCTTGCTTCACTCATTACTTGGGGTCCCAGTGGTCTAAAACTGCATGAATATAATTTATGTACTACTTAATTATATGTACTAATTACTTTAAGCATCTACCAACTCACTGCTAAACTTTCCCTTTTTCTTCATAATGAATGCTGCGACACTTTAAACAGCATGACAGTCAAAAGAATGATCATGGTCATGAAAAGATACACTAATAGGAAGAGGCCTTAAGAGACTAGGGTTTGAATTCCAGCACACAAAAAAATCACTAGGCGATTTCTTCTAATCTATTTAAATCTTAGTACCCAGAGTTACTCGATATCTCTACTTGTAAGGTAGCACGTACCTAAGTAGACTCCGACACCACCATGACAAAACAGAAAGATATATTGGGAAGCACAACTAAAGCAAGGAAATCAAGCGAAGAAAGATATATTGGGAAGCACAACTAAAGCAAGGAAGTCAAGAAGAAAAAGAGCAGAATGTCCCTTAGAATTTCATTGCATTTTGGCTTTTCATCTTGTTATGATAAGAAACTCGAGCCCACCTGTCCCCATCTCTTTCATTAGTAAATGTTAAAAAACCATTTAGACATCTAAAATTTAAGGAGGAATACAAGTTGCATTATCTCTTGGTAAGAAGATAGCGAAAGCCACATGGGGGAGTTGTACAGAAAGACAGTAAAGCCACAAATGCTACTTAAGAAATCCTTCCATAAGACCAAGAGCTTCTTCCTCAAAACTCTACATAATCTCAAGTCATTTCTCTTTAAAGGTCAACATAAGTTTCCTAAAGTTTGTCACTTCAATCCCTTCTTCTCTGGCAGCAATCGAATTCCAAACAGCATTATTCAAGAGTTGGATGATTTCTGCAGAGACTTCTCTCAACAATGGGAACATTGTGACCATAATGAGGTTCCAGAGAGAAACAGCATTTGTGAAGAATCAGTAGAGAACAGTATGGAAGACCAAGAAATAATGAGAAAAGAAGAGAAGAAAAGAACACCATTCAATGAAGAAAAAATAGGAAATGCATTCCTTGAAAACACAAGTAAAGGTCAGATTTTAGCACAGAAGATGAAGGAATTAGATTTGTTGGATGAGGAAGACTTGAATCAAATGCTTGACATAGAAGAAGTGCTACACTATTACTCTCACCTAAACTGTCCATTTTACCTTGATATTGTTGACAGGTTTTTCATGGACATGTATAATGAGTTCTCACTTCCACAGCCATTCATCAATATCAACAGTTCATAGCGAAGTCTTGGTCCTATTGAGCTGTAGGAACTATTGGATTATTCGTCGACTGTGTGTGTCTTTGTATGCCAGTGCAATTTTCCAAGCTAGCCAACTTCTTCATTGTCTGTTCGATTCCCATGGATTCCTATGTTGAATAATTTCAGAAAATCTTTGGATCTCTATTTATTGAGCAAGTTTCTTTAAGAAGTGATGTATGTGACATTAGGAGTAGAATTCATTATTTATATTTTGGATGGAATTTGCTCTATTAAGTGTAATGTAGCAGAGTGATTATTGATCTGCACTATATGCCGCGAAGAGAAATATGAACACATTTCTGTCCTTGAAGCTGTTCTACCTCATTTCTCTGCCATAAAAGAATACCTCTCATTTTCCCCAAGTTCCATTCTACCATTCTAATGCATGACATTATATGTTTTGCTATAGATAAAGTAACCACCTGATATGACTTTAAATGAAGAAACATGGTTAGTGAGGATTCATATAGCCGACCTCAACTTGTTTGAGACTGAGGCATATTGTTGTTTACCGAAAAAGTAAACCAAGAAGGTGGATATTAAACATATGATATGGCAAAAGAAAAAAAAACATAGAGGACCTTGAAGCCTACTACATCCAAGTTGGTTCTGTAATAAATCTTCTTAATCATGATGTTCGCTATCATTCTCTAAATTGATCAACATGCATTCCTTTTAACTTCCTGAGAAGGCCAAGCTATAAACCATTTGGGACTGAGGCTTTGTACATATACATATATTATACATATATTGTACATAAATTATATATATATTATACATCCGCTGGCTATTTTCAGTTTAAGAGATTAGGTGGGCTGCTATTTGGGTTAATTCTTCAAGTAGGGGAAACCATAAGTAAGCAAATCCAATTTCAATTTCCATTTAGGCTATAAACCATATAATTGCTACAATGAATAGAATGGCACAAGTAGACACATTGTCAAAGGTGCCAAGAATCATACTTGCTTTATGTGTTTGTTTCTTTGTAACAAATTGTCAACTGAAGATCTTCTTCTTCTTTGAATGGATTAGATCCAAAGCCGCTCTAATAGAAACTGAAGCATGCTTAAACGTTTCATCTTGCTTTCGTCGCACATCCAGTAGCTCTTTCTTTAATGCTTTCTTTTCGAGCAAGATGCACTTTTGACCTGTTTTCATCTAGTATTAAGTACCAGATCGAATAAACTAATGAGGTGATACACCTCAATGACTAGTTCTGTATCAGAATGTATTTTCAGTCTCAATGTTTGTGTGATTATAGTTGTTGTTGCTGAAAAAGAACCTCAAGGCAGTTTCATAGGCAGTGAATATAGCCCCATTCACTACAAATGCTCGGGCAACAGCAGTTCCCAAACCTCGCCATAGCACGCTGTATCCCTCTTGTTTCACACTTCGCCTAAAGCAATCAACAATGCCAGAATATCTCGAGGGTGTAGATTGTGACTGAGCTTGCAATCTGGTTTTAATAACATCAACAGGATAACAACTTATCCAACTCGCAACTCCTGCTAGACCACCTGCCATAAGCATTGTTCTAAAACTCTCTTGACCATTCTTACGACATCCTGGGTGAAGTTGC
This sequence comes from Nicotiana paniculata, assembly GCA_005239505.1. Taxonomy (NCBI): domain Eukaryota; kingdom Viridiplantae; phylum Streptophyta; class Magnoliopsida; order Solanales; family Solanaceae; genus Nicotiana; species Nicotiana paniculata. The sequence goes on from ML360596.1 coordinate 64,340, forward strand.
TCTCTCACATACTCGTACGTCCAAAAGTATAACCCATGAGCTGGTGCATCTCTGAGTACTGTAATTGTTAATCCGCGGTAAATTCCTTTCCAACCTTCTTGTATGAATATGCTTTTTGCAACATCTGTTGGACCCCTATAACTAGTTATTTGATTCTTGTTATCAGGGATATTTCTCCTTTGCAACTGAAGTCGAATTTTCACCAATTCGACAGGAGTGAGCATCAGGCTTTGTATTGCTCCTGTTCCAAATCCACCTAAGGCTACTCCTTTATAGGAGGGTGGGTCACTGGCTGGAACATTCCTGTCAAATGCTCGCGATAGCACTGCATAAATCTGAAATACCATGGCATTCTGCAATAGCAAGGAAACTAATTAACATAATTGTAGAAATAGAGATGTAACTTCCATTCATGAATATTTAGACAACGATTACGAATAACTTAAGAAGATCAATGTTAAACAATAACCACTCTATGTTCTCTAGATAATGGACTCGCTGAGAAGTGAATAATAAAATGGTAGCGCGCCTTCACTGACTAGAGAGTGGATGATATAGGAAAGATGATATAAAAAATGTGTCAGTGCCTGTATGTTTTAGAATTCTAAAGTTCAATAACTTATCGTGTTGATCGTCTTAATCTTAATACACATCTTTAACTCTATCCTTTTCCATCCGGAATAACAATTACTAGCTCCCTTTTTTTCTCCCCCAAATGGATAAAGAAGCACGAATGGATGAAGAGTTGAGGACTAAGATTCCATCAAATCCACATGTGAAAGGCAACAAACAATTGATGAAACACTAACAAATTATAGTACGAATGAGAGATTATTTTTGATGTTGCACAGTAACAGGGGAAGAGGGAACTCCTGGTCTCTAAATTCTGAGATTTGCATTGTGCCCATCAGTTGTCACCAAATTTGGCATGTGAATTCAAAGAAAGTCTAATGTGCCAATAAAATGTCTTTATTACTATTATTGTTTTTTGTTAGAAGTTTATAGCTTGTTTTAAAAACTGTTTTTCAAAAAAATAATTTTGGTGAAAAGTAGTTTGTGTTTGGCTAATCAATTTGAAAACTATTTTTGAGCAGCAATTCATATTTGATTAAAAAATACTTTTAAGTATATTTTTCTCAAAAATATTTGTCAAAAATTGTTTTTCAGCTAATAAAAAATTGATTCTACTTCTACTTAAAAGTAATTTTTTCCTTCTAAAAGATTGACCAAAACTTTGGGTAAAAGTACTTTTAACAAAAAAATAACTTTTGGCCAAAAAAAAGCTCCAGCTAATCGTTATTAGAGTCCGTTTGGATTGACTTAAAAAAAGTGATTTTTCAGTAGAAATAGTTTTAAAGCCAAAAAACAATAAGCTGGAGTTGCCCAGTTTATGTTTTTGGCTTGTTTTAAGCGGTTTTAAACTTATTTTAAGCATTTTTTAACTTTGCCAAATATTGAAAAAAGCTAAAAATAGCTTAAAAGTTGGTTTGACCAACTTAAAAGCCAATCCAAACACCCTCTTATAACCCGTTTGGCAAGCTGGAAAAATCAGCTTATTTCGAGAAGTGACACTTTTGGCAAGAAACAGTTTGTATTTGGCTAATTAATTTAAAAAGTATTTCTAAGCAGTAATTAATGTTTGACCAAACTTTTAAAAATTGTTTCTAAGTATATTTTTTTAAAAGTGCTTCTCAAAAAAGTGACTCTAAGAAGCTATTTTTTTCTGTTTCTCCGAAAAACTTGACCAAATACTTTAAATTTGAAAAAAAAAACACATTTTCTTGAAAAAAGAAGAAGAAGAACTTGGGTTTAGTATTAGTTGCGTGAACGCAAAAGCTCCATTTGAGGGGCCGTAAAGTCTCAGCCTCTTTGTTTGGTAGGTAAAAAAAAGAGTACGCATATACCACGTAATATCCATGTCAATCCTTAATTGCTTGTAGTGATAGTGACAGAATTTTACCCAAAATTAACAATATTCATTTGCTCTGCGTATTATTGTAATAGAGGGAAAAAGTAATAAAGAAGAAATGACCTGAAAGGTGACAGAAGCGAGAGGAGCAGCCATGCCTCTGTAGAGAGACAAGGGACCTTCAGTAGCGGCGACATGGCGGAGGATGGTGAAAGCAGAACCTTTTTGTGTAGAATTCTGTTGACGGACTCTGACGGTGTCAAGGGGATAACCAGATACGATACCGGCTATTCCTCCAAATCCACCAGCCACAAATTCTTTGCCCCAACTGCTTGCTAGAAACTCTGGCCAGAAATCCATGTCTTCATTAATATAAAACAATTTCCGATCCCCAACTCAAATTAATAACTTAATTGGAAACAACCTTATCAAGTTTATCATATGAAAGTGTTCTCTCCTTTTCGTCTTTGTAATACTAGTAGTTTTGCCAACTCTATTCATGACCTGCTTAAATATCTCTCTCCTTTTTGTATTTTATTTTGCTGATAAGCAGAAGGTGATGATAGTTGGTGTTATCGTAAATAAGGGGGTCTTCCTGCTTCGGTTTGGGTCGCTTTTTCCCAATAAGTAAATAAAAATTAAGTAAGTTATTTTTTTAAATATTAGAACTAATTAAGTCGGTTTTTCGTCGATTCAGTTTTTGTCAGTTTTTTGTTTTTTTTTTAAAATATGGAACATACACGATCAAACGTATATTCCGGCGACTATATTTTCAACATAGTACTATCAAATCAATTGTTCTTTTGAGAAATTTATCATTTATCAAGATATATTGATGATAATTGAATAAAATAATGATGAATAATTTAAGTACTCTATTAAAAATCGATTTATTTTAGCATGAAATAGTTTTTTTTATACTTAGCGAAAGAAAATTACCAATCAAACTAGAATGTAAATGCAAAGAATTAGATTATTAAATAGCAAAGAACTAAACTAAAAATATAAATGACTAATATATACCATAAAATTTTAGAAACTTTATATAAAAAATATACATATATGTAGGTGTAATAATAAATTTAAATAACTACTTTTATAGTCGGTTTTGTTCGATTTTTTTTTTGATTGAAACAAAAATCAAACCAAATTTTATCGGTTTTTAAAATTCAAAATCAAAACCAAACCAAACCTAAAATGTATCGATTTTTTTGGTCGGTTTGGTTCGGTTTTCGGTTTGGTTCAATTTTTCGGGTTTTTATGAACACCCCTAATCATAAATATTTTGATTAATGTAACTCCAAGTCATGAAAATAAATAGCTTATAAAACTACTCCTTACGTTTCAATTTATGTAGCACATTTCACTTGGCAGCAAAATTTTAAAAACAAAAAAACAAAAAAACAAAAAAACAAAAATTGAAATTTTATATTTCGTAAAATAAGCATCGGACATTAGGAAAATAAGAATTTTAAAGTTAAATTACTTTTGAATATTAAAAGATAATACTCCCCCATCTCAATTTATGTAGCATCCTATCCTTTTTATAGTCGTTAAAAAAATGAAACATTTCTCTATCAAAAAACAATTTATTTTTAGAATTCATGTTAGTCTTAATAAATTAACTTACAATCACACAAATATTTAAGGTTTATTTTAGATTATACGCTTTAACTTTTTTTTTTTTAAACTTTGTGTAAAATTAAATACCACAAGAAATTATATTTCTTAGACATATTAAAAAAAAATGTAGCACATAAATTTGGATAAGTACTCAAATATTAATTTTGTATAATATGGAATAAACTATCACGGATCCTATAATGAATTTGATATTGGGACTCGTTTCTGATTCTAGTCTGCACCTTTTTGTTTGGTTCTTACATAGTATTCCCTTCAATTCACAATCAGTGTTAATTTTTTTTATTTATTTTGGTTCAAATAAATGTCCAGTTATATTATCAAAAAAAAATTCAATTTACTTTTACTCTTTTACCTTTATGTGTATATTCCTAAAAACTTTTTTCACTCTTCAGTATAATTATATGATCAATACTTTAATAAAAATAATTTAATCATACTAAATTTTTATATATAATTAATAATTTTTTAATGATATACTAAAAGGAAACTGGACACTTATAAGTTGTGCACGGCCTTAGAATTGTGAAAATCACACGCTGCAAAGTGCAAACTGGTTTTCCTGCCCACCGAGGAAACCGCCAACCACCTCTTTCTCGTGGAGCCCACAGAAATGCCACGTGTACCAGTAAAATTTTAGAAGTAACAATCAGGGATGGTCCAATCTAGTGGGGCCCAGCAAAGGTATTCAGGACGTGTGTCAGCCCACCTTTTTCAAGCCCATAAAGCCCAAATTACGTTTCCCAGTAAACCTTGTTGTGCGTAATGACGTTAGCCATGAATTTCCACCACCTTTTGTTTTTGTAGGAGTACGAATACTAAATTTGGATTCATGCAAATTAATTCCCACTTTCCACATATAATGGGGGCTACTGCTTCTGTCCGTAAGTTGGATTGCGATTGCTGTCGCAGGATATACAAATTCTACACATTACTCCTAGCTCCTTCCCCTAAAACAAAATATATAATAAGAATATGAATTATGAAAATTAAGAGTCCACCAAATTGTATAGAGAATTATCAGTTTTCACAAAATATACACACAACGGTAACTATATAACACGATAATATTTTACGTGGAAAACTCTCAACTTACGGGATTAAAAATCACGACCTACACTCGTAGGATTTCAACTTCACTAATCGAGCAATTTTAAATTATGATGTTACAAGTGAATAACATTAACAAAGATACAACAATACTAAGGACACATGATGTACTCAATGTTGGGACCTGGTCCTTGTTCTGTTGCTGCTTTGTTCAAGCCTTGGAGTGAATGAAGGCGGTTGCACCCTTGAGAGTAAATTATGTTTTAAGATTTGCAAGTGTGTGTTATCCCTTGCCTCATGTTAGTAATATATAAGTAAGGTCACTAGGATGATGCAAGCAAGTGTACGGTACACATCATACTCATTAGTGATTACTGCACTGTTGCGTCTGCAGTGCAACATCTTTAACAATTGTAAAGAGTTGACTTATATTGTGACCGGAGGAACTGTTATCCATCTGTTCCCTCTCCTGTTCCCTTAACTGATTTCATTAGAACTTGTGCCAGACATATGACTTCTTGTTCTGAGCATGGAGATGCTTTGTATCAGGTTCCCTATTTGGTTCTCATATGAAGTTTGTAAATCATCAAAATATCAAGGCATATAACTTATCAATTTCTCCCTTTTTTTATGGGAAACCTCTGCACCGTGAGCACTACTAGAACCAGGTTCCTATCTGGCTTGACTGAGCTGTCCCTCAAGAATGACATTCCTAGACTTCAGCCTCCTTATCTTCTTAGTAGTCTGAGTATCAATCAGCTGAGAAATTGTAGAATTGTTGTCAACTACCCCTTATTGTCAATACACTCGCATTCCTCCAAGATAGTCATTGAGAACATTTTCTTACGAGTTCCCACAACTTCTCTCCCCTAGGGGACTTTGAAATGTTCAAAAACTTTGGTGAGCATGAACCCATATGGCAATCCATGGTTCCCATCCTTGAAGTCTGCCACCTTTTTCATGTGTTCAATCAGGATTCCAGACAGGTTGATAGTAGTGTATCTGTCCATTGCCTCCAGGAGAACTAGGTCCACTATTGATGAAATAGAATGTCTTTTAGCTTGAGGAAGCAGGACCATGTTCACCATCTCAAACATGAGCTGGTATTCTGGAAGCAGGGCCTTCGTGTGCACCCGTTCCCTTTCTAAATAGCCCGAGGCTTTAAAATAACCTTCCTAAAACTTGAGGTACATGCCCCTTCAACATACGAGATCCCCTCAGTAGGTACATCAAGAATACTCCCCAGTACAACTTCATCTATCACAAAATCCACCCCATTGACTATGGAGCTTTTCGGGTCGAAAACCTGTTCGACGTCAGAACCGACCTCAAAAATAACATTCAACCTCTCATCATAAATCTATTTCTCAGTTGTTGATCGACGTGACAATCATGCCTGCTTGACACGTTTCTAATACCGATGGTAGTGCGATGGTCGAACTTGAGAGGGCAAAGGTAGGGCATCGGTTCCTAAAAAGCCTTTTGCCCCTATCTCTTAAAGCTACAGCATCCCATCGGGGACATTCAAGCAAATATTGTCATCCTCCATAGTAAACTGATCAGCATAGAAACTACAAACTTCCTCTTCATAGACCTTTGGACTCGGAATAGTAAAGAAATGAGTCCAATTATGAAAATCACAAATTTCAACTAGCTGTCTCATGCCTGACTTGTCAAGAATGTCAGCATCAAACACTCTGCCCCACAATTCTTTTTGCTTCTTCAACTTTTCTTTCCTTTCAACTTCAGACACTTCCACTCTAGCTCTTTTTGAGGAACTAGGTCTCTCACTGTCACTTGTCTTTCTCTTATGATATTTATTCTTCTCAAAACCTTTCTCCTTCCTAGCAGTCTTAGCTTTCTCACCAGGTTCCTTTTTCTCCACACTCTTCTCTCCACCCATTTCAACACCCTTCATAGATGAAACTTTCTTGGATTTCACAAGCATAGACTTATTAGAGGATTTATGAACAAGGGAAGCATGTTCCTTATTCACCTTTTTGTCCTCAACGTCCATTGGGCTGAGGTAGATCCTCCCTATTCACTAATTTACCCGCCTTCACCAATCTTCTTCTCTTCTGATTCTCCTTATTTTTCTTTAGAGCATTTTCAAGGGCATCTTTCTTCTGTTGCATAGTAGTGGGTAATTTAAGAACATGATATTTAGAGGCTGTCCCACCACTTCAAGTAGCAATAAACTAGGCTACATGCACATCATCATAATCCTCCTCATTTCCATCATCTTCTTCTCCAGACATAGACTTCATCTCAGGAATCACAAAATCTAAGGGGCATCAAAGTGAGGGGAACGAAGAGGGTCAGTACGATCCAGGGGCTTTCTAACGGAGCATGGAGTTTCATCCCAAGTAGAATCAGAGTGATTTTCTTGGACATAGGGAGCAGGTCCCTCTGTTGTCTCCCGTGTATAACTGACTGGTATCAACTCACCTTCAGGCACCAGGTCACCATTTCCATCCCCATTCCTTTTTTATTCCTCATTATCCCCAACACTCACATCACCAGGCACAGACTCCCCAACCAGACTCCCTTCAGCAGCAATAAGCAACATGTTTTCTACGGCTTCTTTCTCATCTAAGTCCTCCAACAATGCAAAATCAGTAGAAGCTACAAAGGCATTACCTGACGGTGATAGGATGTTTAGATCAAAATTTGAGCAGAGAGGGTGTCAGATGCACCAGATGTTTCACCAAGACAAGTAACATCCGCTTGGTCTACATTTGCTTCCTCAGCTCACTGACTCGAGACCTCGGTTCCTTTTTCCCTTTCCACCAGTACTTATACTTCCATATTTTTTGGTGTAGCAGAGGGAGAGGTTGAAATGGAAAACTTTTTAGGAGTTTGATTTTTCCGGAAAACCAAAAGTTGATGGAGTAGGGGAGGAAAGAATGGGTGGTAGTTGGTTGGAGATGGGGGTTTCAACAGGTGAAGGTTGAGGCTCCGATTTGGACTGTTGTGCTTCGTGAGACGAAGAGACAATAGGGATGTCAATGGTGGCTTTAGGAGACTCTGATTTTTGAGAAGACATGGTGAATTTTGGAGAGTGAAGACACGAAGAGAGGGTTTTCAGAGAGAAGAGGAGAGTTTGGTGGTTTTGATGTAGATAGTTATGAGAGAGACATGTCTATTGAGGTTATTTAGAGATAAGGAGGGACCAATAACAATTTGACACGATGGACTAGGTAGTCAGGTCGGTTTGTAACATGTGTGACGTTTGGATTTAAAATGTACGGGTAAAGGGCGGACACATTTAATGACGTGGCACATTAGCAGTTCAAAATGCATATGAGTGTAGGAGGAACTACTAACCTAAGTCAAGGGAACCAGGTTCCCTGACTGATTTTGCAAATATGAGAATCATCCTTCTACCAAATTGCAATGTCATCAGCTGCTTGTTTGTCCTGTAATTGCCATGCGTGTTTACCTGTAACGGTATAGAATCGAGTTAGAAATTTCCAGAAAACACTTTTTAGCAATTCTCCTTACCATTCCTTCATAGCCATTCATTGAGGGACCAGGTTCTCAGCTCAATTTGATCAATCACAGTTCTAGTCGTTTATTTTCAAAATGCTCTCTACTCAATGCTTTGGTGAAGATATCAGCCACCTGTTCCTCTGTTTTTGCAAAACTTCATACAGATGAGACCCTTTTCAACATTATCCCTGAGGAAATGATATCGCACATTAATGTGCTTTGTGCGCTTATGCTGAATCGAGTTCTTTTCCATGTTGAAGGCACTTGTGTTGTCACACAACAGTGGCACACAATCAGAAAACACAGCAAAATCTTCTAATTATTTCTTGATCCACAATAGTTAAGCAAAACATGAGGAAATTTTTACATATTCAACTTCTACAGTGGCGAAGGCTATAAAATTTTGTTTCTTTTTACCCCATAAAATTAGCCATGATCCCAGAAAATGTGCCATACCAGATGTGCTTTTCCTATCCACTAGATAACCAGCATAATCAACATCAGCATACCCAGTTAAGTCGAAATTGTTTCTTGAAGGATAATAAAGGACCAGGTCTCGCGTTCCTTTAAGATGTCTCGGGATTCTCTTAGCAGCTTTCAGATGAGATTCTTTTGGACTTGATCGGAACCTCGCACATAGTCCCACACTGAGCATAATATCATGTCTGCTGGTTGTTAGGTACAAGAGTGAACCAATGATACCTCGATACATGGTTTTATTTACAGGGGAACCAAGTTCGTCATTGTCTAGACGAGTCGCAGTAGAAATGGGAGTATCAACGGTCTTTGAACTTTCCATCTCAAACCTCTTCAAAAGCTCCTTAATGTATTTCTACTGACTTATCATTCCCTAGAGATTTGCTTAACTTGCAGTCCTACGAATAAATTCAGCTCCCCCATCATGCTCATTTCAAACTCACTTCCCATAAGCTTGGAAAACTCCTCACACAAGGAATCATTTGTTGCACCAAAGATAATGTCGTCATCATAGACCTACACAATTATCAGGTTCCTCCCTCTTTTCTTCAGAAAAAGAGTGTTGTCAAATTTTCCTCTAGTAAAACCATTTTCCAAAAGAAACTTGGACAACCTTTCAAACCACGCACGAGGGGCCTGCTTTGATTCATATAGGGCCTTTTCGAGCTTGAATACATATTTAGGATGCTCATGGCATTCAAAACCAGGTGGTTGTTTGACGAAGACTTCTTTCTTCAAATATCCATTCACAAATACACTCTTAACATCTATTTGTAACAATTTGAAATTTCATATGAGATGCAAAATCAATAAGAATTTTGATGGCTTCCATCCTTGCAACTGGAACAAAAGTTTCAATCAATTCCTTCCTCTTGATTATAGCCTTGAACCACCATCCTGACCTTATTTTTTGTTGTATTTCCAAACTCATCAATCTTGTTTATGAACACCACATGGTTCAATTAGCTGTTCCGCCAGGTGCCACACACTGTTCCTCTCAAATTGATGGAGTTCTTATTGCATATCAGCAATCCAGTCAGTATCTTTCAATGCTTCCTTGATATTTTTGGTCTCAATGGAGAAAGCAAACATGTTTCATGTCTTTGATCTAGTCTGAATTCCTGAATCTTGAGAAATGATTACATTTCGAAAAGGATATGAGGTTTTGTGATTCCAATTAGACACACGAGTCTTAGGGTGAGAAAAACAAGGTTCCGCCGTGTGAGACTCATCATTGGCATCCATGGTAGTGTGAGTTCCACTTCTCTGATCAGTATCGGGGTGCCTTGCACTGCATAAAAAACTCTATTTTGTGCTTCGGTTGGTGTAATAAAGGGACAAGGTTCCTCCGAATTAGCTAGAGGTTCTGCTGCATCTTCTTTACTAGACTCTTTGACCTGACTCATCAGATTTGCCTTCCCATTTGCCATATCAATGACTTCTCTAGGAACCTTTGAATGTTCTCCGTCTTGATTATTCTTATCATGTTAAATCTTTCCCACTTGAGTGGTATGATTCATCAAAGATTACGTGTACGCTTTCTTCTACACATTGAGTTCTTTTATTGTAGACCTTGTATCCTTGCTTTTTGAAGAATATTGAAGAAAAATCCCTTCATCTTTCTTGGCATCAAATTTTCCCAACACTTCCTTACCATTATTGAGAAAGAAACATTTACAACCAAATGTTCTCAGATAAGTCAGCTTTGGTTTTCTCCCGTTTAGAAATTCATACGGGGTCTTGTTTAGGATGGATCTGATCATTCACCTGAATATCATATAGCAAGCAATGTTCACTGCCTAATCCCAAAAGCACTTTGGTACGCCACTATCAATCAACGTCGTCCTTGCTATATCTTCAAAAGTCCTATTTTTTCTCTCCATAACACCATTTTGTTAAGGTGTTCCGGGAGCTGAAAAATTATGACTTATACCATTTTCGACAAAGAATTAATCAAATTTTGCATTGTTAAACTCGATAACATGATCAAATCTTATGCTTACAACATTATGGCTCATCTTCACTTGAATCTGCTTTACAAAGGCATCAAAAACTGGAAAGATTTCATCCTTGGTTTTGAGGAACAAGGTCCATGTGAATCTGGAGTAGTCATCAACAATAACAAAAATGTTCTTCTTTCCTCCTCTATTGGGCATCCTCATAGGTCCACACAGATCCATATGGAGAATATCCAGCGACCTTGAGGTGCTTACTTCCTTCTTTGGCTTGAATGAGGACTTGACTTGCTTCTTTTTCACACATGCATCACACACCTTGTGATCCTTGAACTTTGACTTCGGCAACCCACGAACCAGGTCCTTCTTGAATAGCTTATTCAATAAAGAGAAACTTGCATATTCCAATCTTCTGTGCCACAGTTCAACATTATCATCAACAACACTCAAACATGTAAGATATCCACTGTTCAGAGACTCAAAGTATGCAACATAGATGTTTTTGAATCTCTTTTCCACCAGAACCACTTCACTAGTTACAAGATTGGTGACTGTGCAAGACATTGATAAAAACTCCACTTTGTTTCCTTTGTCGCAAATTTGAGAAACACTAAGCAAGCTATATTTCAGGCCATTGGCTTAATACATATTTTCAATTGAATGAGTGAGTGTCTTCCCAATTTTTCCAACTCCTAGAATGTAACCTTTTTCCCATTACCAAAGGACACATTTCCGCCTTGCAGGGCTTTGAGTGAAAGAGAATCGTCAATACTTCCAATCATGTGTTAGAGCAGCCACTATCCATGTACCATCTTTGGCTGCTTCCTTTCATTGTTCCCTGCACAAGAAAATCAAAGATTAGACTTTGGAATCCAAACAAGTTTGGCCCCCTTGTAATGAGGAAAAAGGGAGAATTAAACTTCTTTTTGACCAAGCAGTCATCACCCATTTCTTATTGTAGGAACCAAGTTCCCTAGCAGTAGATACTTCTCCAAAAAAAACTTTGTTTTTCTATTGGGACTAAAATTTAGCTTTACAAGAATCGTTGAAATGGCCGGTGTTAAAAAAATACCACAGTGAGTGCAAAGCCAATTATCATGTACAATAACATATTTGCTATGTGGATTGTAAGGAGCCTTTTCCTTTTGGAACCCAATTCCCTGCCTGTTCCCCCATTACTTTTATACATGGAAGTGATTGTATCAGAGGACCAGGTCCAATTCAGATATTTATCTAGGCTATTTTTAACCATGCTTAGATCATCCTGAAGTAAGTTCAGCACAAAGGCTCAATTTTACCTTTTTAAGTTCATTTTCAAAAGGTGTTCCTCACTCTCCACTTCCTTTCCTTTTGAAGAGTTCATGCAATTTTCTGCTGAAGCTTTTACAAAATTATTGTCCTTTTTAAATCCTCTATTATTTATTTCAGATCCATAAGTACTACCAACAAGTCATCTATCTCATGTTCTACCTTTTCAATTTTCTCAGTTAGAACATCCTTTTCTTTCTTTAAATCCTCTATGATTTTTTCAAATCAATAACTACGACCAGTAAATCATCTCTCTCATGATCTACCTCTCCTAATTCCTCAGTTAAAATATTTTTATCATTGATAAGATTATGGTAAGCTTCAATAAGGATATTAGCAAGAGATACCAACATTTTTTGAGAGTAAGACTTCAAATTTCTTTGAACGTCTAGAAAGCTTACCTCATCGTCATTATCATCTTCATCCTTATCAAAATTTTCCATCAGGGCAAATATGAAGTCATGTTCTTATGATTCGCTTTCAACGGACATAATGAACGTGTCTCCTCGTTCATCATCGCCCTCATATTCACTAGAGGAATCTCCCGATGCAGCAAGATCTTGTTTCACAACATTATCAACATATCTTTTCTCTTGAATTTCCTGTCGGGAACCAGGTTGCTCTTGGCCGACTTGTCTGTGTTGTGATTGTAGTGGTTCTACTTGTAGAGATTATAATATTTGATGAAATGTCCTTTCTTCTCGCATTTGTGAAAGCAATCATAGCCTTTTATTCTGCTAGAGCTTCCCTTTTTTAAAATACCTCCACTACTACGAACCATTTTCTGAAACCTCCATGTTGAATTGGCCATGTCAGTATCATCTCCACTTGATTCAGTGTTGTCTACTTTGAGAACCAGGTTCTTCTCCCTTTTCGGTTCTCTTCTTTCATGATCCTTCTTCTTCTTCATTTCATAGGTCTTTAGATTTCCAATGAGTTCGTCAACCATCAGCTTTTGCAGATCCTCTACCTCCGCGATAGCATTGACTTTGCTCTCCCAAGAACCAGGGAACACATTGAGTATTTTTCTGACCAGTTTGTTTCTTGGGATAATCTCTCCTAGAGAATGAAGCTCATTGATGATGGAAGTGAAGCGAGTATGCATGTCCTGAATGGTCTCATCCTCCTTTATCTTGAAGAGTTCATACTTAGTAGTGAGTATGTTGATTTTTGACTGCTTGACTTGAGTTGTATCTTCATGTGTGGTTTGGAGAGCCTCCCAGATCTCCTTGGTAGATTATACGCTGAGATTCGGTTGTACTCATCTGGTCCAATACCACAGGCGAGGATCTTCTTTGCTCGGAAGTTTTTCTCGAGAGCTTTGCGATTGCCATCATTGTACTCCTTCCTTGTATTTGGAACTTGGATAGATGTCTCGCCAATGATTTTCGTAGGCACAAACGGTCCGTCACAAATGACATCCCAGAGATCCGATCTTCAGCCATGATAAAATCTTACATTCTTGTCTTCCACCATCCATAATATTTTCCATTGAATCTTGGTGGTCTGTAGGTTGATTGACCTTTTTCAAAATTTGGTGGAGCAGCCATGTAGATTCTTTCTAGGTGATAACCTTATAGAAAGAACCTGCTATGTACCAATTGACGTAAACTAAGAGTCCACCGAACTGTATAGATAACCTGATTCTTTATCAGTTCCCACAAAACACAAACACACAACGGTAAGTAAATAACACAATAATATTTTACGTGAAAAACTCCTAACTCACGAGATTAAAAATCATGACCTACACTCGTAGGATTTCAACTTCACTAACCGAGTAACTTTAGATTACAACCTATTGTAACCTAGGAAGTAAACTCTTAATCCCTCACATACTTGAAATAACTATATTGCAAGCCTCTTTGTAATAGCTCTATTACAAAGCTCACCATTTTGACTAACCCTAGTAACACAAACAAAAGGTTTATGATTTACAAAGGTATCCTACGAGATACTTCTAACTAAGCTGGGTAGGAGTTACAAGTGAATAACATTAACAAAGATACAACAATACTAAGGACACACGATGTACTCAATGTTAGGATCTGGTCCGTTGTTCTGTTATTGCTTTGTTCTTCAAGCCTCGAGTGAATGAAGGCGGCTGCACACTTGAGAGTAAATTATGTTTTAGGGTTTGCAAGTGTGTGAAATCCCTTGCCTCATGTTAGTAATATATAAGTGAGGTCACTAGGATGATGCAAGCAAGTGTCCGGTACACTGTTGTACTGTTGCGTTTGCAGTGCAATAGAGTTAACAGTTGTAAAGAGTTGACTTGTACTGTAATCGAAGGAACTGATAGCTATTTGTTCCCTCTGTTGTTCCCTTAACTGATTTCATTGGAACTTGTGCCAAACATGTGACTTGTTGTTCTAAGCACGAAGAGGCTTTGTATCAGGTTCCCTATATGTTTTTCATATGAAGTTTCTTAAATCATGAAAAACAAAGGTACATAACTTATCAAATTACATATGTCAAATTATTTAATTTATTGTCTCAATTCAAACGTCGATATCCTAGTCCCTTTTAAACATATTTAGGGGTTGTTTGGTATTACGGTGGGATAAATCAATAATATCTCATAGGATTAACTATCCACCTTCGATATGTGTTTGAACTAATCTTATCATTTTAGTGTAAAACTTATCCTGAAATTAATTAATACCTATAACTAAATATGAGATAAATACAATATTTAATTCTGTTTCAGGATTATTATCCTTATCTCTGGTACCAAACGACGCTTTAATTCTTTAACTATAATATAAGAGTCATACATTTATATTAAAAATTTCAATGAATCAAAAGACAGTATCAGAATGACTTCACCCTTCATGATCCTCTAGCTCCAAATGGTCCAGCAAAATGCTAGAAATATGAAAGCTATAATATATTGAGTGGACTCGTTATGAATTTTAAGTAGTATAAGTAATTACAATATTTTTTCTTTTTAACCATAGTTAACAGGACAAAGAAAATCTAATTGATTAAGACTTAAGAGTTCAGCAAAATTTAACTTGCGATTCTATTTTTGTAATTGTGATATCACCTTGTTTGACTAAAAGTCTTGCCTGCAATTAATATATGACTTGTTGGTTCCAAAAAGGTTCTACTCCACTTATATGTGACGATCACATATATGATAATGGATAAGCTGATAAGGACAACACAAACTATAAAATTTTTACATTTTTTTATAGTTGATTTGTTTAGATAAGCTACCGAGGAAACAGCCACATCGGAAGGGATAAATGCATAGGTTACGTAGACTTGTCAATTGAAGGACCTGTCGTGACTAAACAGTTGAAACTTGATTCTTTGTAATAGAAAATTTCATTTCCAACTTTAAGCTATGAACAGTTCTTTTAAACCTCCAACCTAGCTGAGTAATGTCTATTTTGCTCTCTTTACACTACCAATCTCTCCTAAATGTAAATTTTTGGTATAATAAAAGAGAGATTAGTTGTTTAAACTAAGATGAATGAACCAATGTATTGTATGGGTCAAAATTTGTCTAAGGGCGTTCGACGTAAAGTGATGTTGCTAAATGTAATTTGGCCGAGATCGATTAGTAACTAACATGACTCATCGACGAGTAGCCGATCATGACCGAGGTCAAGTATCCAAAGGAGCAGTAACAACTAGTTTAGCAATAAGATCTTTAAGAGAATATTGCGTAGGATATTCTTTGTACTTATAATTTTAGGGTTAATTGGGGGTGTGTCCCTATAAATTGAAAGGAAGACAAGGTAAAAGGCATCTAATATTCTCTGATAAGAACACTCTTGAAAAGTAGACTCTCTCTAGATAAATACAAACATCACCTTTCTAAAGATATTCAATTTGTTGATTATTCTATACTTTTTCCATCAGATCCGAGAAAACCTCTGATATTCTCATATTTGTCTGTCATTCATCATTGTCAGAAGGAAGAATTATCCACCTCATTTAATATTGAATGAAACATTCTCCTTATTTACTTTAGTGTCATTTATTATTATTTAATGCTTGATATTTATCTTCCATTATTGACATTGAAACATTAAATACACGTTGCATTTATTCTCTCCTAACACTATTCAACATCATCCACATAGACCGATTATAGATCTGAAGTTATTATTATTAACTAGCTTTAACCCTTCATTATATAAAATTAATTAGTTTAACCAAAGATTTATATTTTTTGGTCAAACAATTTGGCGCCGTCTGTGGGGATATCCTAGTTAAAATTTTAGTTTCTTCTAGATCCATAACATGCAAAAAAAAAGAGAGGTCAAAACACCCTACTTTTTGGTACACACAGATTTAACATGGCATGTAACAGAGAAGAAAGGATGAAGGCAGTGGTCGATCTCACTACCAACCTCTTAAACACCATCAACGAGTTTTCTGAGACGGAGGGTGAAGATGTAACACCGAATTCCTCTCCCAGGCGAAGTGGCTCACCCCTTCCTCATGGTAGTATCACAACGTCCCACGGTAAATGAGCTTCCACGTCCACAATAGAAGAGGCACCATCGGCAATGAAGAAGCTTCTCGAGGCTTGGCTAACAAATACGTTGATCAGCATCCTTGACAAACCCGCCCAAAAGGCGATCAGAGAAAATGCAAGGACTTGCGTTGCACCAATAACGGTCGAGCAACACGACCCTCCTCCTCCCAAATATCACTCACAATGTTAATAATGTAGGTGACACCACCCTCACAGCCATTTTAAAGAAGATGGAAGAAATGAAAAATGAAAACAAAATGGTGGAGACCAAATGAAAGAGCATCAATAAAGGGTTGACAAAATACCGGGCACCCCAAAACTCTTACAAAAAAGAGATGCCGGTGGGTTTGTTGAGCAACCGTACAATGATGGAGCTACCCCACATGCCATACCTACAACCTTCAAAATGCTGCCGTACCTAAAAATATACGACGATATGACCGACCCTGAGGATCATGTGAATCACTATGTCACCGCAGTAAAAGGCAACGACCTCGCCAAAGAGCAAATATCCTTCATCTTGTTGAAAAAGTTTGGGGAAACCCTCACCGGGGGCGCATTAACTTGGTATTCACAGCTGCCCGCGCGCTCCATTGAAACATTCAAAGAGATGACCGACAAGTTCGTAACGGCCCATGCCGAAGCTAAAAAGGTGGAGGCAAGAGTGAACGATATATTTGCCATCAAACAATCACCTGGAGAAGGACTAAGAGACGAAATCGCTCGATTAAACCGTGTAAGGATGACCTTACCAAATGTATCGGAAGGAATAACTATAACAGCTTTCTAGAATGGATTGAACAGAAGCGGTTCGAGGGTGAAATTTGCTGAGTCAGCTCATGAAATATCCCCCAACCACTTGGGATGAAATACACAATGCCTATTGCGCCGAACTCTGAGTTGACGAAGATGACCTAAATGGACCAACCCAACGGTTGACCTTAGTACAAGCTGAGTCTAGAAAATATCGAAGAAACGACACCACAAGGGATCTAGCAGGTCCACGACCCAACCGAGAAAGACATCAACCATATGTCAGAGGCACCATCATGCCGCCTTCCCCCCACGACAAGGGCCCATCTAGGCCAAGGACAGGGACTCACCAGAGCGAGAGAGGTATGCCCCCTTACTATATGCTCACAAATTTTGTGTATCACCTTCAGAAATAGTTTACGCATTGGAGAAGCTCGGCCCAAAAGTGAAGTGGACACAGAAGATGAGATCTGACCCAAACACCAGGAAGTCAAACACCCTCTGCGAATTCCACCAGGAACAAGGTCATAAAACCAAGGATTGCATCTCCCTAAGGCAGGAGGTCGTGAACATGCTTCACCAAGGGAACTTGAAAGAATTGCTGAGTGACCGAGGAAGGTCCAACTTCGCCCAATGATGAGAACAAAACCAGTGGCCGCCAAAACCACCTTCACCAACTCGAACCATTCAAATGATCATCGGAGGGGGGCATGACGCATCGATCAACATCGTAAAATTCACCAAAACCCACAAACTCAAACGGTCTATCACTCATGAACGGTACGACAAACTCAAAAAAAGTATCATCTTCGATAAGTCAGACACCCACAGTTTGGTTTTCCCTCACTATGATGCTCTTATTATAACTTTACCCGTATTAGATACAGATGTGAGACGTTTTATGGTGGACGATGGGAGCGACGCATGCATTATCCACCCTCGAGTTCTTGCACAGATGAAACTCGAGGATAAGATAGTGCCGCACTGCATCACGCTAACCTGTTTTAACAATGTAGCTGAACAAACATCTGGAGAAATCACACTCCCCGTCCTGGCCGGTGGCGTCACTCTGGAAACCATATTCCACATCATGGATCAGGACATGTTGTAAAACGCCATAATAGGCCGGCCTTGGACACACGCATGAAGGCCATCCCCTCCAGCTTGTACCAAGTTATCAAATTTCCCACCCCATGGGGAGGCGAACAACGCACGTCCCGAGAATGCTGACTCATCGCTCAGGACTGCACATACATCCAATAAATATAGGGAAAAGAAAAAGAGGCATAACAATTAATAGGGTCGAGGTCGAGTAATGACGAAAGCGCAAACTTCATCAAAGACCCCGAAATAACGGAAGTCGCAGGATCAACCATTGAAGGCCTCGACTCCGTCCAACTTGATGATAATAACCACAACAAGAAAGCCTATATCGGTTGCAAGCTGCAAGAACCAGGTAAATTCCGTCACTTCTTAATTAAACATAGATCTTTTATTTTTTCCACACATACATGCCAGGTATCCCGAAGGAGGTCGCGACGCAAAAGTTGAACGTCGACCCATTTACCCCCGGTAAGGCAAGTTAGACGAAAACTCAATGTCGTAATAAACAATGCAGTTCGCAAGAAGGTTGAAAAGTTGCAGAAAAATGGCTTCATCGGAGTATCAAAATACCCCCAATGGATCCATCGTGGTCATGGTAAAAAGAAAAATGGGAAATAACTGATGTGCATCGACTTCACCGATTTGAACAAGGCATGCCTGAAGGACTCATTCCCACTAACCCATATCGACCAACTCATCGACGCAATAGCCGAGCACGAACTGCTGGTCTTCTTAGACGCATACTCAGGCTATTACCAGATCCTCATGAAATAGGAGGACTAGGAATAGACCACCTTCATCACCCACCAAAGAACGTATTGTAACATAGTGATGCCCTGCGGACTGAAAAACGCGGGGGTGACATACCAAAGGTTGGTAACAAGAATGTTCAAGGAACAACTCGGCAAGACCATCGAGGTCTACATAGACGATATGTTGGTCAAGTCCAAGAGGAAAGATGATCACATTGACCACCTGAAAGAGGCCTTCGACATTCTCAGGCGATATATGATGAAACTGAACCTTGATAAGTGTACGTTCGGCGTAACCTCTGGAAATTTCCTGGGTTTCCTGGTATCACAAAGAGGCATCGAGGTCAATCTAGAATAAATCAAAGCCATAGAAGGCATACCAGAACAGTTAATCAACAAAAAACAGGTTAAGAAGCTGACATGCCGCATCATCGCCTTATCGAGATTCATCTCATGGTCATATGATAGATGTCACAAGTTCTTCGGCGTGCTAAAAATGGACAACGACCTCATATGGACATCCGAGTGCGTTCAAGCCCTGAGGGAGTTAAAAGCCTATCTATCATCGCCGCTGTTGCTTGCCAAAGCATAACCTGGGGAACGTCTCCTCATCTACCCCACCGTATTCGAAGTAGCGGTGAGTGCACTGATGTCGCCCAAATTCACACCACAGTTTGGGGTTGTGAAGCGGTCAATTGCAATTATAATTACCCAACTGGGAGTCGGGTTCGATTCCTTAGGGAGCGTAGATGGGATTAGATATATACTCGGACTAAGCATATAATGTGTCTAAGATGCACTTCCACATATTTTGTTATTTTAGTCTACTTCTAAATTAAGCTATTGTTTGCAAATGTAAAAGTAGAGAATGATAGTTTTGGTGTTGTTTTTCAAGTTTGTAAAAGATCTAGGACTGTGACTTCCACCAAAGTGTTTGACTAATGGGTTGTAGGTTTTAGAGCGGGTTTCGTTGGTCGGGGTGTAATATAGAAATCAACATGCAATTACCTACTCAATACCTCTCGGTAATAGAGTGGTTTTGCCCAATTTGGCTTTCTCAAGTCCAATTGGGTAATTCACAAAATAGTTGATAGATGCTCAAGTCGGGTTTTACTATCTCTAGATTCAACCCTTTAATTGGGACTATCAATTTCTTGAGTTCATCCCAATTTCTTGTTAGCTAAGTTTTCCTAGGCCCAGTCTCTCTTTTTCAAGTAGAGACTAAGTCAAATAGGTTTGAATCAATGTTTGCAACCATTAATTCTACAATTAGAGAAAAAATAGGTTAAATATTACGCACCCAACCATAAAAAATCCCTAAATCAAACACCAATAGGTACCCACACTTGGGTTGGTTCACAACCCTAGCTAGAAATTTAGCTACTCATAAATGAAAATGAAGAAATTAAACAAGAAATATGATAAGACTCATATTAAATGATAAAGATATGAAAATCCAATGTAAAATAGACATGCTATCATAAAATTTCCTAAAGCAGTAAATAAAAATGGCTTCCAACTTTCAGATATTCAAACTTAACCTAATTTTGTCAAAAAAGACTATTTATACACAATAGAAATTTTCGGACAAAATTGCCCTTTCGAAGGTTATGCGGCCGCATAATTTTGTGTGCAGTCCGTATTTTGATACAGATCTTGACAGGAAGGACTTCTGCGGCCGAACAAATCTGAATTGCGGCCGCACTTCTTAAATTTTGCGGACCACATATTTCTGAGTGCGGCCGCACTTTTGAGTTCTGTGGATGACAATTATAGTCTGGTCTGCACTTCTTGTTGGACCCAAACTTGGAACTCTCTGATCTTCATCTTCTGCGGCTTCACAATTGTTGTGCGGTCCGCACTTTTCAAAACAGCTCTAACAGAAATCCCTCAAGATCTGCGGCCACATACAAAATTCTGCAGTCCGCACTTTGCCCTTTTTGCTTGTATTTTGTCCTTGTCCAAAAATTATTCTTTTTGAGTTGAATTTCATCACTTTGGCTCATTTTCCAATACTCATTCAAGAAAGCATATTTTATCAGTTTTCGAGAATACCTTTATACATTTTGAGCTAAAACGAAAGTAAAAAAGGGTGCAAATAAGTAGTCAAAATCCCTACTTATCAACTCCCCCAAACTTAAGCTTTTGATTGTCCTCAAGAAAATAAGGTAATTCCCACCTCCACAAGAAGAGATCTATTTCAGCTAGCCTAAGGTGAAGCAAACACACATCAATTGGGACCAACAATTACCCACACACTCATGAATTATCGACAAGGCACTATTTTGAAGGTTAAAGCACGAATAGCTCTAATGTGACACTTGAGCATCAAGAGTTAAATTTAATCATCAAGGAAGTTCACACTTTCATGTAGGTTATTGTGGATCCCAAACTCCTCCTCCTATACTCTCCGTTAGCTCATCTCACTTAAGAATGTAGCACTCAATTCAATGACTTGTGAAAAGTTCGCTCATCACTCTCAAAAGAATGTCGCAAGTACGACTCTAAGTACCATATGCTTGCCCCTCATGTAGATAAAAAATAATGTAAGCTTACTCGGCTTGAAATCACGTAGGGATTTTCGGCATGTAGTGAAGGCTTTTGGACTAAGGTGGAAAATGTTGGAACATAACGAGTTCATCTTTCTTTAAGCACTCCATTTTCTCTTTTTGGCTCATGCTTTGCCGACTCTTTGAGTCATTTTCTTTTTCCTTAGGGGAACTAGATATACTTGACATCACTCTTTCTTGGTCATGATATTCATTTTCTCCTTCTTTGTTTTCTCCCTGCTTTGCATTTTTTCTATCTTTTGAATCCCTTCAACACTTCAATTTATTCACTTTCTTTTTATGTTTTTATTTTGTTCTTTTTTTTCCTTTGCCTTCCCTTTTCTTCATTTCTTTTCTATTTTTGTACCTTGATACCACTTTCAAACTCCTCGTCTCTCCCCCAAACTTATGTTTTCGCCATTTGTTTTTCTCATGAGTGTTAAGGAAAGCTCAGGTGCTAAGAGAGGGTCATTATAAAACGGGTAAAGGCTTGTAATAACGTTATTAAATGAAAAAGGCTTTAGGCTCAAACGGGTTGAATAGGTATAACATCATTGGTGGTCCATGGAATGTTTCAAATGGGTCAAGGAGATCCTATAATCACTTCTCAAGCCAAGCAAAACTTAGAATTTTGCCTAGAAACACATTCGGGGAAAGTTCTAGACCATTGGCATGGGTGCTTGCACTTGTAACAAAACATCTCCCCTCTCACACAATTGGATTGTTAAAGAGGATAGAGTCGAGGGACCACAACAACCGTATTGAAGATTGAAAATCGCTAATAGTTCAACTAAACCACTCGATGATTGCCTAAGTCAACACAAGAGTCACAAGGTCACTAACTAGAGCCATTTCTTTCCAAGAACTTGTTTTTAACCATAATCGTGTAGTTAAGTGTGTTGGTACCAAGTGAAGCATGCTTGACCCTTTTATTCATTATTACTACTGTTTTTTTTACCTAAACATCAAAAACAGACTCAATCCTTTAAGAAGGTTGTCGCGCCATCCATCGTTGGGAAGAGCCACCCGGTTCACACAAAACCCACCTTTGGAAAGAACCGTGACATTAAGAAAACCAAAGTCTTATTGCTCACTTAAACATAAAAAGAAGCTACCAAATAAAAAAGAAGCTAATAAATTAAATAAGAAGTTAGACTACTAAGAAAACAAAATAAAGAAGCTATGAAATAAACTACCGAAAGTAAGAAAACTGAATATACAAACTTAGAATGGGGAATAGAATATAAACATCAAAAGAGAGGGAGGAATATATACATAATGAAAATAAAAATATAAAGATAAACAAAAAGAGTATTATAGTTATTACAAGCCAATGTCATATCAAATCAACCAAAATGGACAACCCCCATGAATAAGAATAAGCATTTCCCTAAATGCTTAACAAAAATCAAAATAAGGAAGGGTAGAGAGTGAAGAGAACTCTCTATGTGGACTCAGTGTGCATGGCAGCATCACCACCCTCGGCTCCTCCAACTAGATCTCATCATCCTCTTCTCGGGGAGTAACGGGGTTGCTGAACATCTGAAGCACCTCCTCAGCAGTATGGGCAACAAGGTCTGGCTCGTCAGACTGGCCAGCTGGTGCCTCTGCTGATGGTGCTGATGTGTTTGCTGGTACTGATGGATCTGTCTCCATCAGTAAGTCAAATGGAAGATCACCAGCTGCTGCAATCTTGGTCACTTCTTTTCTCAACCTGTCCGCTGATTTCTTCGAGGCATGAGATTTCCTCATCTTCTTCACCTGTTTACCCAACTCCTCAATATATCCCCCATGTGTCACCAATGTATCCATGATGGTCTTCTGACTGTCTAAGATCTTCTTCAATGTGTCCCCCACTGATGGAGGAACCTGTGGTGTTCCTGGGTAGAAGAATATGTTGCACAACACTGGATATGTCAGACAACTTTGCAGTGGTTGTCTGCATCCAGTTATTGAGACTCGCCAATGTCTGGGAGACTCGAAGTGCAGTGAGTGGATATGTGGAGCTGGCAGGTACTGATACTGATGCTGATGGTCTAGAATATGGAGGTGGTGGCATGTCAGCAGTCTCGGTGGAAGGACCGACTGCTATGGAAGGCATGGAAGCTATAGAAAGCATAGCCACTGAATTTGTAACCACCACCGTAGGCTCATCAGACTGGCCTATGATAGTAGTTGCCTTACCCTTGAGCATCGGGTTTCCTAGGTTCTTCAAAGAATACTAGGAGAAGGGCTTCTTAGCCCACACCTTTGTATCAAAACTCCTCGACTCCACCTTGACATCCGTGAGATACTCTGTGATGGTGTTGGGGTACGGGTAGGAACTCTTACCCTTTCTGACAACTATTGACATGTTGGCCAATATGATGGCACCCACATTGATTGGGTACCTGGCCATGATTTATGCCACCAAAACTGCCATGGGATTGGATGATTGTTCTCATTTTGGATCGGTTCTATACGTCTACACACAAATGTTTTTCACCCTTTTGCTTCAAAGTTGAGGGTAGCCCGTGCAATGGGAATCCCCGCTGTGGTCCTGGAGCTTCCAAGATCTCTGCTAGCCAAGGGCGGGCTGCATCACCCATAAAAAAATTCTCCAAGTATTGGACTGGCTCCACCTCCTCGAACTCCAAATATGTGTTCAGAGTGCTTTTATCAAATCTGACCTTCAAATTCCTCACCTTGGTCACTTTGGTACCCTTCTTGATGTGTGTCACATTGGCATAGAATTCCCGTACCAAGTGCTCCTTGGCATCCATAACACTCTGGGTGAACCACATCCACCCCTTTCGCTCCCTGAACTGTTTAAGCACATTTGGATTGAATCTATCCAAATCTTTCAAAAAAAGCTGTCGCTCAAGTGTGAGCGATCTCTAGGGCCACCATTCTCTGAACTTGGTGAAAGCATTCAAGCTCACAAACCTGTCTTCCCATGCTTCCTTCTTCTTCGACCTCTATAGGCCGCCCACTCTAGTGTCACCTCCTCTACCATCATATGGAATATCATCATTATCGTCCACTACAACTGGTGCAAGGGGAGTGTGTGTAGAGGAGGGTTCTGAACCCTGGCTGCCTGCATCTGAACCATCAGAAGAACTTGCTGAGGTGGAGGGTTCGTTGCAGAGTTGGTATCTCCGAGGGAATTATGGTGGTTGGCACTGGGCCTCAGGTTTTTCCTCCACTGAGTGGCCCTCGGAGGCTTCCCTAGACAGGATATAAGAGCTTGATTCTGAGGGCTATGTGGCCCTACCTCTCCCAGTGGTTTGTTTTTTGGCTATTGCTTTCTTTTGCACTTCAAGAGGTTGATTACTCTTGCCTCAACCTCGGGAGGGTTCACCCCTCCCTTTAGAAGTATCACCTCTACCTCTTGATCAAACCATTATCTTCAATACAAAGCAACATGAGTCAGTTAAAGTCTAGAAGCAGTGTGTTAAAATTTGCAGGAAAAACGGTGTGCAAATGTGAAAGTGCGATCCGCACAATCTTGAGTGCGACGGCAGATTGCCTTGTGCGGACCGCACAATTTTAAAGTGCGATCGCACAACTGAAGTGCGAATCACACAATTTTGAGTGCGGACCGCACAATTTTGAGTGCAGACCGCACCATTTTGAGTGCGGCCGCACAAGACCAAGCCCAAAACTGCTGATTCTATGAAGCTTGAACCTACGGTCGCACACATTTTTCTGCGGTCGCAGTTCATTTTCTGCGGACCGCACAATTTTGAGTGCGGTCCGCACATTGAACGCATACTTTGTTATCCGAAATCAAGATCTGCGGACCGCACAATTTCATGTGCAACCATACAGTTCAAAATTATATGGCACTTAACTTAGGTTTTTCCATTTTTTTGCACAATTTAGACATGGTATTTGCAAATTAAACATGATACCTTATTTACCCATCCCTCAATGAGTACAGATGAAATTACCCACACAATTTTAAGCACACACGATGAACATTTGACTTTTTAGGACTAAAAATAACTATACTACTTAAAAACAAAAACTAACAAAAGTTGAAAAATCTAAACATGAATTGAACATACCAGTGATGAAGGATGCATGGTAGAATCTAGGTTGATGCAATGAGTATGGAGTGTGAACAATTTTTGTGCATTGTGCTTGCTTTGGTTTCAAGAGTTCAGAGTGCGTAAAGTTTTAAACAATGCTATGGGGGCCTATTTATAGGTTGACCAAGTTAGGTAAAAATGAAGCTGAGTGCGGCCTCACATTTTTTTGTGAGGTCCGTATACCTGAACCCTACTGAAGATCTGCGGTCCGCATAAAATTGAGTGCGGACCGCATAATTTCAAGTGCCGCCACAGAATGGCCATTTCTCTGCAATTCCAAACTTCAGAGAGTTGCATTTTTGGGTCTCCAGTTGTGCGGACGCACAAAGAATTGTGCGGTTGCAGACTCTTTTCTGTTGTGGCATGCAATATTGTGCGGTCCACACAATAAATGTGCGATCCACACAATAAATGCGCGATCTGTACTTTTTCAACACTTAGCCGTCTTTTCGAGCACAGTTCCTTTAAAGCACACTCATTCCTACAATTCACTTTAAAACCAGTTAGTACAAAACAAAACCTATCTAATAAAAAGAAAAATAAAAAGAAACATGGGTTGCCTCCCAAGAAGCGCCTGATTTAACATCGTGGCACGACACAGATTACCATCAATCACTTGAAATGAATTAATGCCATGACGTGGCCATCATCAAATTTCCAAGATAATGCTTCACCCGGTGACCATTGACTCTAAACACTTCATCATTTTTATTCTTCAAGTCTAAGTCACCAAAGGGTGTCACATTCACAACCTCAAACGGACCACTCTACTTAGACTTCAATTTTTTCGGAAATATCCGTAACTGAGAACTGAACAATAATACAAGATCACCTTCTTTGAACTCTTTGTTCCGGATGTACTTGTCATGGAGGTAATTCATCTTCTCCTGTATAAGGAAGAACTTGTATATACATGGTACCAGAATTCATCATGCTCATTTAATTGTGCCACCCTTAAGTTAGAAGCAACATCCCATTCAAGACTAAGCTTCTTCAATGCCCACATAACAATGTTCTCGAGTTCCACTGGAAGGTGGAAAGCTTTCCCGAACACTAACCGGTATGGAGACATACCAATCGGTATTTTGTAAGCCGTCCTATAAGCCCAAAGAGCATCATTAAGTTTTCTTGACCAATCCGTCCGGTTGGCATTCACTGTCTTTGAAAAAATACTCTTGATCTCCCGGTTGGAGACTTCCACCTGCCCGCTTGCTTAAGGGTTATAGGGGGTCAAGACTTTATGAGTGACACCATACTTGGTGAGTAAGGTATCAAAAGATTTGTCGCAAAAGTGCGATCCCCCAACACTTATAATGGCCCTTGGAGTATCAAATTTTGTGAAGATGTTCTTTTCCGAAAATGCCACCATACTTCGAGCTTCATTGTTGGGTAAAGCCACAATTCAACCCACTTTGACACATAGTCCACAACTACCAAAATGTAAGTATTCCCACAAGAGCTTACGAACGACGCCATGAAATCAATCCCCCACATATCAAAAATGTCAATTTCCAAGATGGTGGTGAGGGGCATCTAATTTTTCTTAAAAATCCCACTGTCCCTTTGACATTCATCACAATGCTTGACTAGATCATAGCGTCCTTTTATAGAGTAGGCTAATAGAATCCACAACTAAACACTTTTTCCGTGGTTATCGCTCAACCATGATGACCACCATATGGTGAAGAGTGGCAAGCCTCAAGAATTTCCACTTGTTCTTCCTCCGGCACAAATCTTCGAATCACACTATCGGTATAAATATGGAAGAGATACAGTTCATCTCAATAATAGTCAAGGCAATACCGTTTGAGCTTCTTCCTTTGGTTTAAAGAGAACTCATTCGATACAATATCACTCACAAGATAATTTGCTAAGTCGGCGAACCATGGCATCCCGGTCATTTAAATGGCTAGAAGTTGCTCGTCAGGGAAGAAATCATTTATCTCAAGGCCGTCATGTGGCCTCCCCTCCTCCTCCAAGCGAGACAAGTGATCAGCCACTCATTTTCACTGCCCTTGCGGTCTTGAATTTCTATATCAAACTCTTGCAATAAAATCACCTACCACATTAACCTCCCCTTTGAATCATTTTTTCTAATTAAGTACCGAAGTGCCGCATGATCAGTGTGGACAATAACCTTTTTACCCATCAAGTACGGGCAGAACTTTTCCATAGCAAAGACAATAGCAAGTAGCTCTTTTTCGGTCACTATGTAATTGACTTAGGAATCATTCATGTTCTTACTAGCATAGTAGACCGGATGGAAGATTTTGTAGATACATTGCCCCAAAACTGCTCCGGCCGCCACATCACTTGCGTTACAGACGAGCTTAAAAGGCAAGCTCCAATCCGGTGCAGTGATAATAGGAGTAGTAGTCAACTTGAACTCGAGCAATTCAAATGCCTTCATGCAATCCTCATTGGAATGGAACTTGGCATACTTCTCCAAAAGCTTACACAAGGGGTTCACCACTTTGTAAAAATCCTTGATGAAACGGCGATAGAACCCTGCATGACCCAAGAAGCTCCTCACTCCTTTCACAGATGTAGGGGTGGGAGTTTAGAAATCACCTCTATTTTGGCCTCGTCGACCTCAATACCATGCTTTGAAATTTTGTGGCCGAGGTCTATGCCTTACTCGACCATGAAGTGACATTTCTCCCAATTCAATACCAAGTTTGTCTCCGCACATCTTTCCAAGACCTTATCCAAAATTTTCAAGAAATCATTAAAAGAATTCCCGAACACGTGAAATTCATCCATGAATACCTCAAGAAAATCCTCCACCATGTTGGTGAAGATAGCCATCATACACCGTTGAAAAGTCGTCGGTGCATTTTTCATAACCCTAATGGCATTTTCGAGAATGCGAAAGTACCATAGGGACATGTGAAAGTAGTCTTCTCTTGGTCATGCGGAGCAATAAGAATTTGATTGTAGCCGGAATATCCATCAAGGAAACAATAGAAAGCATGGCCGGCCAACCTATCAAGCATTGATCAAGGAATGGAAGTGGGAAATGATCTTTCCGTGTGACTGTGTTGAGCTTGCACTAATCCATACACACTCTCCACCCGGTCACCGTTCTTGTAGGAATAAACTCATACTTAGCATTGGTGACCACAATTATGCCCCCTTTCTTTGGGACACATGAGGTCCACGAGCTATCAGGAATGGGGTAAACAACCCCAGAATCCAACCATTTTATGATCTTCTTCTTCACCACCTCTTGCATTGCTTCATTTAATATTATTTGATGTTTAGCGGAGGGTTTGGAATCCTCCTCCAAAATAATCTTGTGCGTGCAAAAGGCGGGGCTTATACCCGAATATCCGCCAATGTCCATCCGATAGATTTCTTCATCTTTTGTAGCACCTCCATAGTAGTGTCTACCTGCACATTAGTCAAACAAGAGGAAAGAATAACCGGTAAAGTAGAACACATGCCAAGGAATTCGTACCTGAGATGTGGAGGCAATAACTTTAACTCCAAAGTGGGAGTCTCCTCGATTGAGGGCTTTGTTGGAGGAGTCTTCAGGTTTTCAAGATTTAAGGACAATTTGCGGGGTTCATAAGTATACGACCCCATTCCTTTCGATGCATTCACACATTACACATAACTATCCTTCTAATCATCACCATGATTAAGCAATACTACCTCCAAAGTATCATCAACATTCAACATGGCACTAGCATCATCAACAATCACCTCGGTCACTAAGTCCACAAATGAACAAACTTCATTGCTATTCGGTTGCCTCATAGATTCCCGGCAATGGCGCGAAAATTTGATACGCTCAAATTATACCTTAAAATATTGTAAAGCAGTCGATGTCAAATATAATAACCCAACTAGGTTGGGGTTGAATCCCACATGGAATATGCGTGAAAGGATTACTTGAATAGTGTGAAGCTTAACTTAAATCGTGATTCTATTCCGTTAGCGTAATAAGAGTATTGTAATTGAGTGTGTTGTAATTGAGTGAAATAGTAACAAGTGTGATTATATAAGATTGTAATTAATTTTATTAACTAAACCAAGGTTGTGTCCCCTTCAATAAAATTTAATGCTATCGGTGTTAATATGATATATTTCTAACGGAAAGTTCTTTTTATATGCAAATGATTTCTAAATGACTACCCAATATTTTTCAATAGTTGAGTAGTATTTTCTCTTTAATACTTTTTCAAATATAAAAGAGTTACAATTAAGAATAATCAATTTATGCCAAATAAAATACATTTATTCCTACACGATTCTATTAAACAAGGTTTGAAGCCTTCAGTTTTTGATATTTATTTCTACCAAACCCTAACCCACTTTTCCAAGTAAAGAAAGAGTATAATGGCACTTGTTAATGTTTGCAACCATCAACAAAAAATGAAGAATGAGAAATAAATATATATCAAACAACCATTATATATATATTCAATGGTAAACACCCATTTAGGGTCTACAACCTTAGTATTTAAAACTAGCCACACATGCTAAAATACAAAAAGAAGAGAATATTAAATGTCATAATGCTTACAAAAGTGCAATATTCTTCTCTCTCAAACTTCCAAAAGATGGAAATATTCAATGCTTGGAATGTAGCTCCTTTTTCAGAAAAGATGCCCCCACAAAACCCTAATAAATCTATTTATAGTGGGCTAAAAGTCGGGGTCAATTTCGGACCAAAATACCCTTTAAGCAAGTTATGCGACCGCATATCTGTCGCATAACAGACAGGCAGTCCGCATTCTATTCAATTCCATCGCATCTTCTCAGACCTAGGTTCCAGGTAGTCGTCGCAGAGGGATTATGCGGTCCGCATTGTTGATATGCGACCCCATATTGCCATCACATTTCTGGGCTCAAAAACTCTACCGGAGGTTTGCGATCCATTATGCGGACCGCAGACTTGTTATGCGGTCGCATAGTGGACCGCACTTTATTTGCTTAGAACGGCTAAACAAGCTGTTGCA
Organism: Nicotiana paniculata; assembly: GCA_005239505.1. Lineage (NCBI taxonomy): Eukaryota > Viridiplantae > Streptophyta > Magnoliopsida > Solanales > Solanaceae > Nicotiana > Nicotiana paniculata. Next base: position 94,865 of record ML360596.1, read on the forward strand.
CTTTGCGGTCTTCTTGAGCGTTCTGCGGCCCACATGTTTAGTTTGCGCACTTTGTCAATTTCTTGCTCTTTTGCGGCTTCTTGATTTCATTTCCATGTTTTTGGGTCCTCAAGCCTCATGCATTGTAAAACATCAAAATTACATAAGTATAGCGAATAATTTCATTTGAAATGAGCTAAAATCTAAGCAATTGGTATTAAAGGTGCCGAAATTTTCCGGCACATTAGCACCCCCAACTTAAACTTTTGCTTGTCCTCAAGCAACTAAAACAACACTATCCTATTCTAGACTCTAACTAAACGACATGGAACAATAGTGATCGCGGATGATTTTAATCGTCAGTTTTACAAGCACGTACTTTCATTCGTTTACCCTTCTTGAACACTGTTATTATTTACAAAGAAGTCAATCAACCTGTGAACTTTGATCCTCGACCAAATTGACAAAACGTTACTCTCAGCTAAGCGCACTTGCATTCAACTTCAAGAACTCAACTTTCGTTAAACCTTGCAGTTCATGTATCCTCACAAGAAAGAAAGTCCCAAAATCCCAATATTTACAATGACAACACAGGGGACAAATTCACAAAGACACTCACTCTCACAACGAATTTCAAGTGTTACTACATACCATGCCATATGCTTGCCTTTATTTTAATTCACCGCCTATTCTAAGAACGTTCGGTTGGGGATCCCATAAGGAATTTTTAAGCTTGTAATGTAGGTTTAGGGAAGGGTCGGATAAACATTTGGGATACAAGTGACTACACCCTCCTTGAAAACTACTCACATTTTTCTTTCTTGCTGTACTTTGTTTCTTTTCAACCTACACATCCCTCATTGGTATCTAGTTACCAATATAAAACCACCTTAAATACCTCTCTAATTTTCTTCAAGGCTCCATATTTATATACATACATATATCTCTTTTTCTTTTCTTTTCTTTTCTCTTTTTCTATTTTTTATAGTTTTCTTTTGGAGCTTGAATAACTTCACATAAGCACACCCCCAACTTAGGCTTTTTGCCTCATTCTCACTGTTCAATGAGGGACGAGTTCAAAGAGGGAATTATTTTACAAAAAGGGAAATGTTTGTAATGAGGTGGCCAAAGAAAAGGTTAAAGGCTCAAATGAGGTAACTAGCCTCGCCCATGATCTAGCCTCATCCAACTGTCCTGATGATAGAGATGGGGCCTGTGAGCTGCTAGCCTCGCCCAATGATGGCTGAGTGGTCAATGGATGGGCCTTGGCGACCATATCTGCTAGCGAGTGTTCTATCGCCTTCTGTACATCTGCTGCTTCTTCCTCTTCTGCAGCTGAAGTGACGACAACCTGCTTACCTTTATCCTGAGGACCCTCATCCTCCTATGACAGTGCCTCCTCATCTGTCTCCCCGTCCTCGGACTCTGCAGTGTGTCCAGAATCTGCCCCAGAAGGGATGTCAATGGGTGCAAGAGGAGCTGGAGTCTGGGAAGCCCCGACAGTCTGTGGCTCGGGAACTATCATCAAGGTAGTGAAATCAAAGTCCAACCCAGCAATGGACGTGCCAGCTCCTGGATCTCCTTCCTTTGGCATGAAGGAAGATAGATTGAACTCCAGGTTTTGCATCTTGTGGAGCTCACCCTTCTGCGCATCAACATCTGCACGAAGCTTAGGCAGGCCTCCAACTACACCCCGCTCAACTGTTTCCAGCCTCACCTCAATCTGCTTCAGGCGCTCCTCATAAGATGTATGCTGCTGTTGGAGTGCCGTCACTGAGGATTGGATGGGAATCAATGACTTCCTAATGATTGTGGGGAGGTCCTTCATCAGCCGGTCTACCTTAGCATTTGTATGATGAGCTAAGTGACCTAGCTTTGAAAGAGCTGGCAGTGCAACTAAAGTCTGTGCAATGGTGGCCTGTGGAGTGGCTGTGGATGCCCTTGTGGCCTCAGGAGAGGCAGGTGTTGGGGAATCTGAAATGTCTATGTCAGTTGGAATGGGGATCTGAACCTTTGTAGGAGCAGCATGCTCCTGTGGCACTGCGTCACTAATGCGCGTGATATCAATATTCTTCAGTTCTTTCACCGTCTTGTCAAGGTGTGGCAATGGAGGGACTTCCACAGCTTTACAGAGAGCTGTGATCAAGCACGAGAATGAAAGTGACGTGGCCGTCTGGTTGGCCCTGACCCCCAACTATCGAAAGATAATCGCGCCTACATCAATATTGATACCGGTCATAATGCATGCAATGAGAAGTGCTTTCTCAACGTTTATATCAGTTTTGTTCCTGGACGGTATCAGGAGAGAGGTGACAAAGCTAAGCCAGTACTGATCCTCCCGTGTGGGATCTTCCTTGAAAATTTTATGGGCAGGGTCAATCCAAGCTGGGGTCCCCTTTGCTATCATCGAGGCTATCCAGGCACGGTCACTATCCTTGTTGGCTAGTTTGGCATTGTACTCAGCTGTGCCCGATCTGCAGTTCGAAAAATACAAATCATTTATGGTGCCCTTTTCACAAAGCACATGCTTCCCTCGAACAAGGACTGTTTCACAGAATACCTTGTTGCGTTTGTGATGAGGTGTTCTGGAAGCCCCATAAGATACGTAAAATTTGTGAACCAGTGTTTCATTAAAATCCTCCGGGACCTCTGTGAAGCATTCCCAATTCCTTGCCTTAATGTTCTCCAGTATGTGAGGGTAGTGCTCCTGTAACCCGTTCAAGCTTAGTTGTTTCTGTTCCAGGATCTTCCGTTTGTTATGCCCGACTTTAAACAGACTCATAGAGCCGGTGACCCCAAAAGGGAGTTGTAAATCCTCCATTTTTTTTCTTCTTGCCTCAGCCTGTAGGTCTATTGACAACAAGGTCTCTCCTCATTAGACTGGGAGGGTTTTTTAGCAGCAGAATGGGATGTTTCTATTCGTGGACGCTTGGCTTGTTGTGCATGTTGGCCGGTGGAAGCCCTTTTTTGTCCACGAGCGGATGGGGAGCGAGTAGCAATGGATTTCCAGGGATCCATTTATGCAAAGAAATTGAGTGTGAGCGACATAGCATAAATAAGAGAGAAATTTTGCGAAGGAATCAAAAAATGCGATGGGTTATGCGGTCGCATAACCACTATGTAGACCGCAAACCTGTCGAAAATTTGTATGTCTACAAAAGAATTTAGTTATGCGATGGGTTATGTGATCACATACCCACTATGCGGTTCGCATTTCCATCGCAAAACTATATGCCCATAAAATTCAACAAACTATGCGATCACAAAACCCACCGCAAAGATGGATTTGCGATCGCAAACATGTCGCACACAACAATTCAAAATAGGCCACAAACTGTCCTGGTTGGCGATGGCTTTGCGATCCGCATAACACTTATGCGATCGCAAAAGTCTTCGCATTATTACATTTCACTAGGTTGCCTAGGATTTCCTATGCGGCAACTATGCGGACCGCAAATCACTTATGCGGGCCGCAAAAGGTCGTCATCCCCATATTTCTTCTACCCTTAACAACGATGCTACCTAATTCATTACCCAGCACACTTGAACTTAATTAAACATGCAAGACTCCAAATTACGAGCAGATGACCCCAGAGAATGAACGAAAAAAGAAAACAAATGCCACGAAAAACAACACAAAACAAGACTAAAAACTAAAAATAACAGAAAAGGAAGAGATTTATGCGAAGGGGGTTAGGGTTTATACCTGTTGAGAATGAGATGATTAAGTGACCGCATAACACATTATGCGACCGCATAAGTGCTATGCAGTAGTTTCAGCTCAGGTCACTTACACCCATGATGCGATGCATTTTTGCGGTCGCATAAGTGATATGCAGACCGCAAAGTGCACACGTGCACTGCATTTTTGCACGCAAACTTTGCCCAACCAACTGTCCAGGTCTGCGATTACTCTGCGGTCCGCATAGTCAATATGCGACCGCATAGTTGTAGCAAACTTCCCAGGGTGATTTTTCTTCCATTTCATTAGCATTTTCACCCTGTTTCATGACCTTTTGGACCACATGCACTCTAACACACACTTCAATTTTCTCACTTTAATCTATCTAACAAAAATAAAAATTAAAGGAAAAAAGGGATGTTACCACACATGGGTTGCCTCCCATGAAGCGCTTGAATTAGCGTCGCGGCACGACGAAGTTGGCCCCTCTTTGGGCTTATTCATTGGTCGGGCATGGACCATCTTTGAGAGCCAACTGTTCCACCAAGTGTTTTTCTCCATCTGTTCCGAAGTAGTGCTTGACTCGCTGGACATTCACTTTGAAGGTTCGGAGTCCATCCTCCGATTCTAATCCCACAGCTCCAAAAGGGGAAACATTTACCACTTTGAACGGACCGGACCACTTCGATTTGAGTTTTCCCGGGAACAACTTGAGCCTTGAATTGAAAAGAAAAACTAAGTCACCCGACTTGAACTCCATCTTCAAGATATTCTTGTCATGGACGAAGTTCCTCCTTTCTTTGTACACAACTGCACTCTCATATGCATGGAAACAGAATTCTTCCATTTCATTGAGTTGTGTTAACCTCAAATTTGCAGCTTCGGCCCAATCCAGGTTCAACCTTTTTAAATCCCACATGGCTTTGTGTTCCAGCTCTACGGGTAGATGACATGCCTTTACAAAGACTAACGGGTATGGAGGAGTGCCAATAGGGGTCTTGTACGCTGTGCGATATGCCCACAACGCGTTATCTAGCTTTCGTGACCAGTCGGTCTTGTTTGCATTAACAGTTTTTGCTAGAATATTTTTTATCTCCCGGTTGGAAACTTCAACTTGGCCACTTGACTGAGGATGATAAGGTGTGTCCACCTTATGCTTGACGCCATATTTCTCTAGTAGCCTCGTGAAAGCCTTGTTATAGAAATGAGATCCACCAGCGCTAAGAATGGCTCTAGGAGTGCCAAACACACTCCTTCCCTCATTGTTTGGCAAGGCGATTGCTTCAACCCACTTGGACACATAGTCCACTGACACCAAGATGTATTTCATACCATACGAGCTCATAAAAAGAAACCCATAAAATCGATTCCCCACACGTCAAAGATCTCGACCTCCATCACAAAGTGCATCAGCATCTCATGCCTCTTGGAGATTGACCCTTGCCTTTGAAATTGGTCACAAGCTTTGACCATTTGATTGGCATCATGGTAGATCAACGACCAATAATAGCCACATTCAAGTACCTTCGCCACCGTTCGATTTCCCCCATGATGAACCCCAACCGGCGAGTCATGGCATGCCTTAAGAATTGGCATAATCTCCTCTTCTGGAACACACCGCCTAATGATATTATCAGCACAAATGCGGAACAGGAATGGCTCTTCCCAGTAGTATTGCCGACACTCTCTCAAAAACCTTTTCTTCTGATAAGCTTCTAATCCATCCAGAATGAGGTCGCTAACCAAGTAGTTAGCAATATCGGCAAGTAGATGAAGAAGACAATGCTAGTAAGTGCTCATCAGCAAAGGCATCATTAATATCAAGATTCGCCTTCGGTCTGCCATCTTCTTCGGGCCTAGAGAAATGATTTGCCACTTGATTTTCTGTGCCTTTTCGATCCTTGACCTCAAATTCAAATTCTTGTAATAAGAGGACCCATCGGATTCGTCTTGTCTTGGCATCCTTCTTCGCCATGAGATAGCGAAGAGCAGCATGATCAGTGTAGACTATTACCTTGGACCCCAACAAATAAGCTCGAAATTTTTCAAAGGCATAGATAATGGCAAGAAGCTCTTGCTCAGTCAAAATATAATTCACTTGGGCACCATTGAGCGTCTTGCTTGCATAATAGATCGGATGGAGAACTTTGTTATGCCTTTGTCCAAGCACTGCTCCAATAGCTACACCACTGGCATCACACATGAGTTCAAATTGAAGAGACCAGTCCGGTGTGACAATAATGGGTGCCGTGGTGAGCTTCTCTTTCAATTCCTCAAATGCCTTAAGGCACTTTTCATCAAACACAAACTTGGCATCTTTTTCAAGGAGTTTGCACATGGGATTTTCCATTTTCAAGAAGTCCTTGATAAAGCGCCAATAGAATTCGGCATGCCCCAAAAAGCTTCAGACACCTTTTACCGAGGTTGGTGGAGGAAGTTTGGAGATTATTTCAATTTTTGCTCGGTCAACCTCTATGACATGTTTAGAAATTTTTTAGCCCAAGACAATGCCTTCATCCACCATGAAGTGGAATTTCTCCCCATTTAACACAAGGTTGGTTTCCTCACATCTTTTGAGCACTTGCCTAAGATTGTCAAGACAATGCTCAAAAGAGTCATCTACCACCGAAAAGTCATCCATGAACACCTCTAGGAAATCCTCAACCATGTCCGAGAATATAGACATCATACACCTTTGGAAGGTAGCCGGAGCATTGCATAATCAAAACGGCATCCGACTAAAGCAAAAGTTCCATATGGGCAAGTGAATGTTGTCTTTTATTCGTCCTCCAATGCTATGTTGATTTAGTTGTATCTGGAATATCCATCAAGGAAGCAATAGAATGACCTTCCCGCTAGCCGATCAAGCATTTGATCAATAAAATTCATAGGGAAATGGTCTTTGCACGTGGCACTGTTAAGCTTCCGGTAGTCCATACACACTCTCCAGCCGGTGACTGTCCTTGTAGGGATGAGCCCATTCTTCTCATTGTGGATTACTGTCATGCCTCCCTTCTTTGGCATACATTGCACTGGGCTCACCCAAGAACTATCCGCAATGGGGTAGACCACGCCGACATCAAACCACTTGATTATATCCTTCTTGACCACCTCTTGCATCGATGGATTCAATATCCTTTGGTGTTCAACACTTGGCTTGCATCCTTCCTCCAATTGGATTTTATGCTCACAAACTCCGACGGGAATTCCTCGGATGTCCCCAATTATCCATCCAATTTCTTGTCGGTGTTCCCGCAAGAAATTCAAAAATTTACCTACCTGCTTATCATCCAACAAAGAGGAAACAATTACAGGTAAAGTATCTGTAGAGCCAAGAGATTTATACCTCAAATGTGACGGAAGTGGCTTGAGCTCAAGTTGTGGCGACTCAATGATGGAAGGCTTTGCGGGAGGAGTGACTCTATTCTGTAAGTCAAGAGAGAGATTCTTCGGTGCATAAGTGTAGGACCCACGTCCTTCTAAAGCATTAACGGCTTCCACATACCCCTCCATGTCCTCACCATCAAAGTTGACCAATATTGCCGCCAAGGCCTCACCAAGGCACTCTTCTTCCATATTCATGTCACTTGCATCCTCCACCTCATCAATGACAGCAATGACCGAGACCCCTTCATATGAATTAGGCAACTTCATGCCCTTAATAGCTTGGAAGGTGACTTCTTCATCGTTAAATCGGAACTTGATTTCATTCCGTTTCGAGTCCATCAAATCTATTCCCGTGGAAAGGAATGGCCTCCCCACTATGATAGGAATTTCCTTGTCAATGACACAACCAAGGATCACAAAGTCGTCCGGGAGAAGAAACTTCCCCACTTTTACTAGGACATCATCAACAATACCCACGGGTCTTTTGATTGAACGGTCGACCATTTGCAATCTCACACATATAGGTCTTGGAAAACCCAATCCTGCTTGCTTGTAAATAAAAAGGGGCTTGAAGTTAATTCTGGCCCCATTGTCACAAAGTGCCCTTGCAAAATCTCTCAAACCAATAGCACATGGGATGGTGAATGCTCCCGGGTCTTCCTTCTTCTCAATGGTTGTTGTGGCAATAATAGAGCTAACCCGGTGAGTCATACTCACCACTTCATTTTTGGTAGTTCTCTTCTTGGTCATCAAGTCCTTTAAGTATTTGGCAAATCCCGACATCTATTGGAAGGCTTATAAGAATGGAATGTTCACCAACAATTGCTTTAGAGTATCATAAAACTTCTCGAACTTGCTACCATCTACTCTTCTAATGAGCCTTTGAGGGAATGAAGGGGTAGGTCGAGGAATCGGTGGAGGAGATTTTGGGGTCTCCTTCACCTTTTCCTTAACCTCTTCATGCCTTGCTTTTGGGACTTTCACCTCTTGGGAGGGCTTCTTACTTTCAACAACAACCGACACTTCAACTCGTTCCTGAACTTCTTGCTCAAGATCACCTACGTCAACCACTTGTTCGCTTTCCTCTTGAAGTACTTTCCCACTTCTAGTAGTGATAGCCATGCAATGAGAAGATGGACCGCTCACATTCCCCTTTGGTTTGACAATTGTATCACTTGGAAGGGTACCTTTGAGCTTTGAATTTTGTTCTCTTGACAAGTCTCGCATTTGCATTTCAAGCTTTTGTATAGAGGCGGTATGTGACCCCACTATTTTGGATATATTCTTCATTGTAGCATCACCTCTCTCTTGATTTTGCAAGATCTTTTCAAGCATTCCTTCCAATTTGGATTCATTTGAAGGACCCTCCTTGTAGTGTGAGAAGTTAGAATATTGCCCCTTTGGTGGAACATAGTTGTTATTGTTGTTGTTCCAATTACCTTGACTCGACCCACCTTGATCATTGCGCCAATTTTGTTGGCCTTGCCCTTGCGGGTTTGGCCTCCATTTATTTTGTTGGCGATACCCACCTTGAGGATTTTGGCCATAGTTGGCTTCTTCGAATTCTTGATTTCCCATTGGTTGCATATCTTCCACAACATTTACCTTCTTTGTATGACTTACCGTGAACATCTTGGTTAGCATATCAATGTTTGTGGCAAGCCCGGCAATCAATTGGTCTCTCTCTTGGTTTTATTTGATCATGTTGGTTAGAGAAGGAGTACCATAAGAAATTCCACCACTAGCATCTTCAGAATGCCATGCTTGATTGTGTTTGGCCATTTTGTCTAGAATCTATGTAATCCTAGGGAATGATTTGTCCATGAAAGGATTCTGCCGCGTTTTTGGCTATGGACCGGGACAATGGATCCAAACCCATGTAGAACTTCTCCATCAAATATAGTATCCGAAAAACCATGGTTCGGTGACCTCATTAAGTATAACTTGAATCGCTCCCACGATTCATGTAAGTGTTCTCCTTGTAGTTGTTTGAAGATGAAGATTTTATATCTAAGCTCAGACTTCTTTCTCTGTGGGAACCACTTGGACAAGAAGGCATGGACAAGTTCGGGCCAAGAAGTGATAGATTGAGGAGGTAGATTTTGAATCCACTTTCTCGCTTCTCCAGTCAATGAGTATTTGAACACTCGCAATCTCAGGGCGTCGTCTGTACACACCCAAGAATTTCCTAAGGTGTTGCGTTGGGTCATCATCAATAGAGTTCCTAAATAATCCTTCTGCCTTAGGCATTAGGATTAACCCATGCTCTACTTTGAATGTAGCAGCTTTAACCCGTGGAAGGAGAATGGTGTTGGGGTCATCAATGTGCTCCTCAATGTCCGCAAAGAGATTCTCCTCTTCATCATAATCGGCCATTCTTACCTAGCACACCAAGCAAAGCAAGCAAAGTGTGATGGAATAGAAAAGATGTAAAGTAAAGTACACTCTACTTAGTAATTTCAAAACCGTATTCCCCAGCAACGACGCCAAAATTTGATACGCTCAAATTACACCTTAAAATAGTGTAAAGCGATCGATGCCAAATATAATAACCCAACTAGGTTGGGGGTTGAATCCCACATGGAATATGCGTGAAAGGATTACTTGAATAGTGTGAAGCTTAACTTAAATCTTGATTCTATTCCGTTAGCGTAATAAGAGTATTGTAGTTGAGTGTGTTGTAATTGAGTGAAATAGTAACAAGTGTGATTATATAAGATTGTAATTAATTTGATTAACTAAACCAAGGTTGTGTACCCTTAAATGAAATGTAATGCTATCGGTGTTAATATGATATATTTCTAATGGAAAGTCCTTTTTATATGCAAATGATTTTATATATGACTACCCAATATTTTCGAATAGTTGAGTAGTATTTCCTCTTTAATACTTTTCCAAATATAAAAGAGTTGCAATTAAGAATAATCAATTTATGCCAAATAAAATATACTTATTCCTAAGCGATTCTATTAAACAAGGTTTGAAGTCTTGAGTTTTTGATATTTACTTCTACCAAACCCTAACCCACTTTTTCAAGTAAAGAAAGAGTATAATGGCACTTGTTAATATTCTCAACCATCAACAATAAATGAAGAATGAGAAATAAATATATATCAACCAACCATTATATATATATTCAATGGTAAACACCCATTTAGGATCCATAACCTTAGTATTTAAAATTAGCCACACATGCTAAAATACAAAAAAAAGAGAATATTAAATGAATGCTTATAAAAATTCAATATTCTTCACTCTCAAACTTCCAAAATATGGGAATATTCAATGCTTGGAATGTAACTCCTTTTTCAGACAAGATGCCCCCACAAAACCCTAATAAATCTATTTATAGTGGGCTAAAAGTCGGGGTCAATTTCGGACCAAAATACCCTTTTAAGCAAGTTATGCGGCCGCATATCTGTCGCATAACAGACATGCGGACCGCATTCTATTCAATTCCATCGTATCTTCTCAGACCTAGGTTCCAGGTAGTCGTCGTAAAGGGATTATGCGGTCCACATTGTGGATATGTGACCGTATCTTGCCATCGCATTTCTGGGCTCAGCAACTCTACCGGAGGTTTGCGATCCATTATGTGGCCCGCAGACTTGTTATGCGGTCGCATAGTGGATCACATTTTCTTTGCTTGGAACGGCTAATTAAGTTGTTGCACTTTGCGGTCTTCTTGAGCATTCTGCGGTCCGCATGTTTGATTTGCGGCCCGCATGTTTAGTTTGTGATCGCACTTTGTCAATTTCTTGCTCTTTTGCGGCTTCTTGATTTCATTTCCATGTTTTTGGGTCCTCAAGCCTCATGCACTGCAAAACATCAAAATTACATGATTATAACGGATAATTGCATTTTAAACGAGCTAAAATCTAAGCAATTGATATTAAATGTGCCGAAATTCTCCGGCACATCAATCATCCACCCGGAAGGTGAGCTCACCGGCTTCCACATCAACACGAGACTTCCCCGTAGCAAGGAAAGGTCTACCCAATATAATAGGCACCTCATAGTCCACTTCACAATTAAGAATCACAAAGTCCGCTGGGAGCTTTGGCAAAGTCGGCGCTTCCAATAGTGCAAGGGATTGTGAAAGCGCTGGGATCTTCTAATTTTGGAGCCATTGAGTGCACAATTGCACTCACTTGATGTGTCATCTTTATAGTCTCTCAATTCATCGACCTTTTCTTTGTCACCAAATCCTTCATGAACTTTGCATATCCATGCATTTTCTCCAAAGCCTCAACCAATGGCACATTAATAGATAAGCTCTTCATTATGTCAATAAACCTCTTGAATTGGTTCTCGCCATTTTTCTTGGCAAGCCTTTGAGGGTATAAATGAGTAAGCCTTGACATTGGTGCCTTAGCCTTTGGCAATACCGGTTTCGATATGTCAATAATGTGTTCCCTAGACGGGTTCACTTCTTCTTGAGTCTCCTCCATATTTTCATCCATATCAATTCTCACTTCGCCATTTGCTTGGACCACATTGTTTGGAATCTCATCTATTTATCATCATCCACAATTCTTCTTTGACTTGAGGTGGTTGCATCCCCACCTTTTCCATTTCTTGTGGTCAGGGCCATGGCATGTTCCGTGTTGTTCCCACCCTTTGGGTTCATCATCGTGTCACTTGGTAGTGCCCCCTTAGGACGAGTTTCTAAAGCTTGCGAGATTTTCCCCAATTGAACTTCCAAATTGCGAATTGAAGTTTTGTGAGAGGCTAGTTGAGCATTGGAGCCGACATTCTTCTCCATAATTTGTTTGAGCATGTTCTCAATTCGCCCCATCTCATTATTGGAAGAGCTAGGCCCATGAGGCGGATAAGGAGGCGAGTTGCTTGGTTGTTGATACATCGGGGGCCTTTGAAAGCCCGACCCTCGATTCCCTTGATTATTAGTCCAACCCCCTTGGTTGTTGCCTCCCCAATATCCTTGATTGTTACCGCTCCAATTACCTTGGTTTTTTTGATTGTTCCAATTGCCTTGATTGTTCCAATTACCTTGATTGTTGTTACCACCACTCCAATTGCCTTTGTGGTTTGAGTTCCAATTTCCTTGATTACCTTGAGATCGCCATTGTTGTTGATTTTGGCCTTGAGAGTTGTTTCTTTTCCCTTGGAAGTTGTTCACATATTGCACTCCCTTCTCTTGTTCATTGTATGATTCATCTTAGTCAAACCCACTATCATCTTGCACATATTATTCCACATGGTTTTGAACTTGTTGACCCTTTTGCCTTCGCTTGTTCACCATCATATTAAAACTTTCCATTGCATTTACTTGCTTAGGACCTTGAACTTGTTGAAGTTGAGCTTTGGCTAATTGATTCATTGTGGTAGTCAACTCGACAATTGCTTGCCCGTGATCATGCAATTCTTTATGTAGGTGAATCACATTTGGATCACCTTGAGGGACATTTGCTATACTTTTCCATGCCGACGAAGTATCCGCCATTTTATCTAAGATCTCACCAGCTTCGGCATATGGTGTTGTCATGAAATTTCCACCAGCAAGTTGGTTGACCACGCATTGTTTGGTGTATTGATCCCCCTGTAGAAAGTTTGTTGAATCATAGCTTCAGACATGTCATTGTTCGGGCACTCTTTCACTATAGTACGATACCTCTCCCATATCTCGTGGAAAGGCTCATTGGGTTCTTGCTTTAATGCTAAAATCTCGTCTCGAAGAGTAGCCATATGCTCGGGAGAGAAGAACTTGGCAATGAATTTCTTTGCCAATTCATCCAATATACGGATAAAATGGTTTGGAAATCTTTCTAACCAATCCAAGAATTTTCCCGGTAGAAAGAAGGGAAATAGCCTCAACCTTAGAGCATCCTCGGAGACGTTGGTCTGTTTACTCCCCCAGCAAGTGTCCACAAACCCCTTCAAGTGTTTGTATGCATTTTGACTCGAATCCTCGATGAAGAATCCCCGTTGCTCTAGAAATATGAGAATAACATTGGTGATTTAGAAGTTGGCCGCCCTAATGCGGGGCGGGACTATGGCACTTGCATATCCTTCATTTGGTAACACCCGATGTGGAGCCGCTCTTGGTGGAGGTGGGGGAGGGACGGGAATATTGTCATGAGGCGTTCGAACTCATCTATTTGCTTGAGGCTCAAAAGGAACCTCATCAACTTTTTCATCATCCGCATCCTTCCCCAAAGTCAAGTTTCTGAGAGGATCATTATGTAGAGACATTTTTGTACCTACAATTTGAACGTCGACCCATTCTACACCCGGTAAGGCAAGTTAGGCAAAAATTCAATGCCGCAATAAATAATGCAGTTCGCGAGGAGGTTGAAAAGTTGCTGAAAAACGACTCCATCAGAGTATCAAAATACCCCTAATGGATCGCCAACATGGTCATGGTAAAAAGAAAAATGGTAAATGACGGATGTGTGTAGACTTCACCGATTTGAACAAGGCATGCCCAAAGGACTCATTCCCAGTACCTCATATCGACCAACTCATCGAGCAACAGCCGGGCACGAATTTCTGAGATTCTTATACGCATACTCAGGCTATAACCAGATCCTCATGGAAGAGGAGGACCTGTAAAATACCACCTTCATCACCCACTGTGAACACCCAATTTTTGCCCCGCATGGAAATTACTCCTAAAAATAATTAAAAAAAAATAATTTTAATAAATTTTAGGAACTTTTCTTTATTTAGTTGCATTTCATGCATGTTTACTACTTTAAAATTATAGAAAAAAAATCATAAAAAAAAGTTATCACATTTCTCATTTCGTGCCATTTTAGGTTTAAACTGCATTTTTAGGATTTAGTTACATTATTAAATGCATCTTCTAAAAAATCAAAATTGCATTCGTAGGTTAATGAATGAATTAATTTCACGGGTCCATCATTAGATAAAATAAATACATAGGCTAGCCAAGAAATAGATTTAAATTAAATTTGAGTCTAAAGTGGCTAATTCTAAAAAAAGCATAAAAGAAGAGAAGGCTGTTAAGGCTAAATCCGAACTAGGCCAATTTTCATGGCCCAATGTCCTCCTAATTCGCCCTAACCCAAAACCCCACATGCCCGATCCGGTCCGGCCCAATACCCATCTCCCTCACCATTAAAACATAACCTAAACCTAGAAAAAAGAGGACCCCCCCTAATCTGAAAAAAAAGCAGCCGCCACACCCCCTCTCATCTCCTCTCCTCACGCCTCTGCCGCCAGACCCCAATCCCAGCTGCGCCATTCTCCCCTTCCCTTTTTCTTCTCGACTCTCATCTCCCCAAACCAGGCAGCCCCACCGTTCCATCTCCATCTCCGGCGAACCAGAGGACCCCCCGGCTTCCTCCTCATTCTCACCTAAAAAATTGCTGCTATGGGAGCTACGACTCAGAATAGTCATCATCGTAGTCGCCGGAGTTGACACCCAGAACACGCGAAATTCAGAATTTCGACGCAAAAGTAGGAAACAAGAAGATAAATTAAAAATCCAGTTCTGTTTTTCCGTTACACTAATTTCATTGGTTCGGAGTTCTCGTTGAGATCTCTGGGAATCGATTCATGCTGTTTTGCTGATTTATGTTGTTGTTTGCTTCACCGTTGAACTCTGTCTGCCGTCTATGGCCTTTATTTGGCAATTAGATTTGTTAAAAATAGCTTCTACGGTTCAGGTATGTACTGAAATTTCATTTTTTAAGAGTTCAAATATAAAATATGTTTGGCTTCTATTGAATCTGCTATGTTTGGGTTAAAACTCTAGTTTGGTAGTTGTTCGTTCCTTCAAAGATTTCATAGGCTCATTCACTGCTTAGTCGGCTTCTATGTAGCCATGTAATTGGAAATTTTCTCATGTTTATATGTTTAGCCACCATAAACGAATAATTATTCACGTAATAAGGTAGATACATATGTTTGTGAGTCTGTAATTTGAAATTCATATTCTGTAATTAATCTAATCCCTTTTAGCCATGTTAATCTTTTGGTACTCTTGTTTCATTGATTTGTTAGTAATGAACAAAAATGTTTTTTTTTTTTTTTCAATGAAAAGTTCACATTGTGTACTGTCTTAGTGTTATCTTTGTACTCCCTGGACTTCACTTCATTTTGTATCATTTTTGCCTTAGTGAAATTGTTAGCGTAAATCTTTTATGACGTGAACAAACTATTTGTTGGTTTGGATTGTTAGAAGTTGAATAAGTTATGCTTTATTATTGTCTTGGGATTAGTGTAGATAAAATTGTTTCAATAAAGTGATTTAGGAAATGTAAACTTTGTTTGACGCACGAATAATAAATCATCACGGCTATGGGTACGGTTCCCGTGGCATGGTCGTGACATATAATCCCCATTTCGGGTGTGCATTTCATGTGACCCGACCCTAACTTCAAACAATAATTAAAATCACATGTTGCAATCGCGGGTGCATTTCATGTGACGCGATTGCGATGTGTCCAAAACAACAAGGGCACGTCATCGTGACTTGTTCCAAGATAAGTCCATAAATATCAAAAGTGGTTTACATACATATCCCGTAAGCTAAAATACTACATTTAGATAAAGATTCCAAAACATAGAGAATAATTGAATATCGCCTCAAATAGACATTTTTAATTGTCATGACCATAGTCATGACCATATAATCTACACTCGGATGTGGCAACTCATGTCCCCGAATTTAACTCGAAACAATAATAAAAATCACATGTTGTAATTGCGGGCGCATTTCATGTGGCGAAAATTACAATGTGTCCAAAAATAAACAAGTGCACGCCATCGTGACTTGTTTCAAGATAAATCCATAAACACTAAAGCGGTTAAAAAATTAAAAGGCTAAAATGCACAATAGGTTTAAAATATGTAAATAATTAGATAACTAGGCCAAATATTAATAGATAAGCGACCGTGCTAAAACCACGGAACTCGGGAATGCCTAACACCTTCTCCCGGGTTAACAGAATTCCTTACTCGGATTTCTGGTCGCAGACAAATTAAAACAGAGTCAAAATTTCCTCGGTTTGGGATTTCAATAAATAAATGGTGTCCCGGAACACCGTAAAAAATCCGGGTGGCGACTGTGAAAACTAAAATAAATCCCAAAATCGAATAGTGTCACTTTAATTGGAAAAACTCCCTTATTACCCCTTCATTAAGCCAGGGGTAGTAGGAAAAAGGAGGTGTGACAGCTCTGGCGACTCCGCTGGGGACCAAACCCAGAATCTCTGGTTCAGGGTTCAAGAAATCAAGCTTATATAACTCTTATGTTTTGTCTTTCCTTATCTGATTTTACGTGTTTAAACCTGATGTGCTAATTGCCATATTTACCGCTTTGATATTATCTGAACTGTATATAAATTGTGCCGCAACCTTCTTCTCTATGAGTCTTCTAAATCATCTGGGAAGTGTGCACTTCGTGTGACTTCTTTTCTGTTAGAGTCATATCCAAATTTTAGAACGAGGAACGGATAAGTTGCAAAGCCGGCGAAGCTTCTGTATTCCCGGAACGCTGCCCCGACCTCGGCTTAGCTGTCCGCTCGGGTAAGCCTGGTCTAGAACAAAACCCCAGGTTTAAAACTAGAATAACAAAACCTCATGCCGGATCCCTAGTAGGAACGTTTATTTGCATCATATGCATTTGACTTAGGGGGACCCAACACAGGGGTTGGGTCTGTCTAGGACAGGTGAACCCAAAATAAAAGACCATCCTGATGCATCCTACCTGGCTATGTGTACATTATTTTGTTTCGGCTTGTTTGTCGACCGGTTAAAGGAAAATAAATAACAGATTAACCAAGAGTGAGGTAGGATAAAAAGTTACCTGATTTTTGAAAGTCCAAATATTTAAAAATGCCTCGAAACTCTGTAAAAAAAAAAAATAATAAAATAAAATAAATAAATAAATATACTCAGAAGTCATATTGCCCGGTTCCGTCAAAACTGACAGAACTACGCGGGTCTGATTCTCACCGGATGTGAGATACGTAGGCAAACCTCATCGGTTCCGGCCCCCAATTCAATTTTAAAAAAAAAATCCCCAAAGAATATTTTTCTACCTTTTTATTTGCCTCAATAAGAAAAAAAATCCAAAAATATTTTCCTTTCCTTCCTTCTTTAGAAAAGTCTTTCTTTGATTCCCCAAATTTTAAAAAAAAAATCCCAAAAAAAATAAAATATTTTTCTACCTTTTTATTTTCCTCAATTTTTTTTTCTAAAAAAATCCAAATTTATTTTACTTTCCTTCCTTCTTTAGAAGTCTTTCTTTGATTCCCATTTTTTAAAAATTCAAAAATATTTTTCTTTAATTCCTTTTAGGAGTGTTTCTTTCAGAAAATCCTGAAAAAAATAAAAACTAAGAAAATTTTTTTACCAAAAAATATTTTATTTGTAGGATTTTTTCATTAGAAAAAAAAATACAAATAAAATCAAAAATCCAAAAAAAAGTATTTTCTTTCTTCTTTACAAGTCCGTCTTTTGAAAAAAAAAAATTCAAAAAAAAAAAAATAAAATAAAAAAAGGATAAAATCAAAAAATCCAAAAATATTTTCATTCTTCTTTTGAAAATCAAAAAGAAAATTCAAGCTTCAAAAATATTTTCTTTTTCTTTAGAAGTATTTCTTTCATAAATTCAAAATAAAAGTCCAAAATTCCAAAAACATTTCTTTTCTTTCTTTAGAAAATTTTCTTTCGAAATTCCAAAAAGAAATATATATTTTCTTTCTTCTTTAGAAGTCTTTCTTTTCAAAAATTGTCAAAAAAATAAAAACAAAAACAAATCTGAATCAAAAAATATTTTCTTTCTTCTTTTTAAGTCTCTGTTTAAAAAAAAAAATATATATAAATTCAAAATCACAAAAAAAAAAGAGTTAGTTTACGTCCCTTATGCCTGATCTTCCCGAACTACGCAAGATCTGATTCATGCGGCGTC
The DNA here is from genome assembly GCA_005239505.1 of Nicotiana paniculata. Classification (NCBI taxonomy): domain Eukaryota; kingdom Viridiplantae; phylum Streptophyta; class Magnoliopsida; order Solanales; family Solanaceae; genus Nicotiana; species Nicotiana paniculata. Next base: position 112,816 of record ML360596.1, read on the forward strand.
ATGATATGTAGGCAACCCACATCAGGCTCGATCGAATGATTTTGAAAAAAAGAAAAGAAAAAAAAGTGAAAAGAAAAAAAAATGATAATAAGGACCGACTGTGTCCATTCTAACGTGTCCTTTGTTTTGAATTGTGAAGAAAGTTTGAGGTGGTCGGTTTTTGGTAAGCTGACAACGCAAAATCCAAGGGAAAAATGACAACTGACATCGAAGCTGTTATGAGTGCTCAAGAGACTCAGGGTCAGAAGGTTCAACAAGAGTCTACTGTGGTTGAGGAAAACAGAGTACTGAAGCAGAAAATGACTGAAATGTGTCAAGCATGGGCCAATGGCCAAGGGCCACCTTTCTCTGTTCAG
>ML360597.1:0-13174 GCA_005239505.1 Nicotiana paniculata
ATTGATGTTTTGCCTTGGATCCACTCTAATCTCGAATCTCTGTGTAATCTCCGTGAATCTCCCCCTTATTTTAGGATTCTATTTATAGGTTTAGGGTGAACCCTAACCGTGTAGGAGACTTCTATTTCAATTAGAAAACACTTAAACCCGTCAAAACTCGATTTCTCGCCGACTGGGGACCCTGGCGTTTGGACCAAAATGCCTGGCTAACGCCAGTCTAGGGCTGGCGTTTCAGCCCAAACGCCTGGCTAACGCCAGGTAAGGTCAGGGTGTTTGGCTCTGTCGCCCGGGTGTCTCCTTTCGCGTATTTTTCGACGTATTTGCATCTTTTNCAAGAATTAACGCCCCGCTCCCCTATTAACTCTTTTTCTTCAAGTCTATTTTTGCTAAATTGAATTGTCGGGATGTTCGGTTTTGAGTTTCGGGGAGTTTTGGGACACTTAGTCGCTAATGGAGAGCTTAAGTGTTGGTAAGTTGCTCGTAGTTGGAGTAGTGTGAAGACGGCCTCAGAATGGAAATCAGATGGTTCTGTTAGTTCCGTTAGGTGATTTCCGGGTTGGGAGCGTGTTCGGAATGTATTTTGGAGGATCGTAGCTCATTTAGGCTTGAAATGCCGAAGTTTGAATTTTTCGAGTCTCCAGCCCGATAGAGAATTTTTGATCCGAGGGTCGGAATGGAATTTCGGAAGTTGCAGTAGTTCCATCATGTCATTTGGGATGTGTGTGCAAAATTTGAGGTCATTCAGATGAGTTTAAACATGTTTCGGCGTTGGATGTGAATTCTAGAATTTTCCGAAGTTTCTAGGCTTGAACCTATGCATAATCGATGTTTTTGATGTTATGAGACGTGTTTTTTAAGGCTCGACCTAGTTCAAATAAGGTGCTAAGGTTGGTTGGTGGTTTTGGTTGAGGTCCCGGGGGCCTCGAGGTTGTTTCGGATGCTTAACGGGTGAAAATTTCGGACTTAGCTACTGCAGAACCAGGCCTCTTCTGGTGTCTTCGCACCTGTGAAGGTTTTTCCGCAGGTGCGGACTCGCAGGCGCGTGAGGCTTGATTGCAGGTACGATAGGGCGAGATTTGACCAGTGGTCGCATGTGGGACCTGGGTTCCGCAGGTGCGGGACCGCAGGCGCGACCAAACAATCGCAGGTACGGTCCCAATGGACTTAAGTTAATACCGCACCGGCGATGCTCTTTCTGCAGGTGAGGTGATCAGGACCACAGGTGCGAGATCCCTATGTGTTTTATTCCAAAAATCCGAGAGTTTATTTCATAAATCTAAAAATCGTGTAAGGGCTCAAGAATTGGTGATTTTCTGTGGGTTTTGAAAAGAAGGATCATAGGTAACATTTTCTAATCCTAATTCATTCTTATAACATTAATCTCCGTTGTTTTCTTTAGTTTAATTATCAAAAATGAGGGAATAACCATAGGAAATTGATGAAATTTCCCAACCAGAAATTCTGAAAATTTATGGGGTTTTTGGCATCGAATTTCGATTGTTTCTGGTTGAATGAGTCCGTGAGTGAATGGGTGTCCGGAAAATAAAACTTTTACCCGATTCTGAGACGTGGGCCCGAGGAGTGTTTTGGTCATGTTACCTAATTTCGCGCCTTAGCTTGAATTAAACAGTGAAAATCAGTTGCATGAGATGTTATTCACGATGTGTAATTGAATTGTATAGATTTGGGCCATTTGGAGTCGGATACTCGTGGAAAACGTGTGGTTTCGAGTTGATTTTTAGCCGGTTCGAGGTAAGTGGCTTGTCTAACCTTGTGTGGGAGACCTTTCCCCTTAGGATGTGATATTTGGTAATTGTATGCCTTGTACGTGAGGTGACGAGCGCGTACTTGTGCTAATGTTAGAAAATCCGGTTTTACTTTAAATATTTAGACTGAGTTTCTTCCTTACCTGCTTTATTCTACTTGCAATTATAGCCTATGTTAGTTTAGAAAAGCATACCTAGTTGACCTGAATTGCCTAATTGCTTAAGTTGCTTTAATTGTACTACGTGAAGCATGTTAGGCTAGAACTACTTGTTGCCTTGTATTTTTGCACTCTATTTCTGAATGTCTTCTTGTTGTGGCTGCGTATTTACTTTGGGACTACGGGACGGTATCCTGGGAGATCCCCCTGCATATTTACTTTGGGACTACGGGACGGTATCCCAAGAGATCCCCCTGCATATTTACTTTGGGACTACGGGACAGTATCCCGGGAGATCCCCCAGCATATTTACTTTGGGACTACGGGACGGTATCCCGGGAGATCCCCCTGCATATTTACTTTGGGACTATGGGAAGGTATCCCGAGAGATCCCCCTACATATTTACTTTGGTACTAGGGGATGGTATCTCGTGAGATCCACTAGACAGTTGAGAAAAGGACTACAGGACGGTAACCTGGGAGATCCTCATTGTTACCATTGTTATTGAGTTGTCCATATTTCGTGTTTACTCTGTTATTGTGTTTGTTATTGCCTTGTTGACCCGTCTTACTTCACTGTTGTATTCATTATTACCGTATGTTTTCATACTGTAAATCCCTATTATATAGTGTAACCTCAGTAGGGCCCTGACCTTCCTCGTTACTACCCGACTGAGGTTAGGCTTGGCACTTACTGAGTACCGTTGTGTTGTACCATGCCCTTTCCTGCGCATGTTTTTCATGTGCAGATCAAGGTACCTCCACTCAGGCGCACTATCCCCGAGGTTGAGAGACACAACAGAGACTTCGAGGTACATCTGCCGCGTCCACAGACCATGAGTCTCTATCTTATTCTAACTTCTGTGAAAAGTTTATCCTTCCTTACAGTTGTATATACAATCTGGAGTTAGAGCAGTGTATTATATCCTGTTAACCTGTGGTTCCTGTGAGTTTCCGGTTTTTGGGGTGGTATTGTGGACTTCCGTATTATTTTGGGTTGTATATGCTAAGCGGCATTTATTTACAATCCTTCTTTTAGATTTGTTCCATTTTTACTTAATTATTCCGCAACTTATGTTGATATTCCGCATTGCTATGCTAACCTAGTTATAGGGGAGGTGCCGTCACAACATGTTCATGAAGGGCGAACTGGGGTCGTGACAGCTCTGTTCGGTGGCGTAAGGTGATGAACAACTTCACATTGTATATATCGACCTGCGTGGGTGGTTAGATTCAGTTACCGGATAATCCGGAGTCGAATTGGAAAGAAAATTCTCATTTCGGAAGCCTTAAGTTGGAAGAATCAACTAAGATTGAAATTTTGGGTCAACGACCTCCGAACCAAGATTTGAAGGTTCCAGCAGGTTCGTAGGATGATTTCGAACTTGAGCTTATGTTCGGACCGGGATTTGGATAATCCGGGAGCGTTTTGGCGTATATTATGGAAGATAGCATTGTAGAAGAATTTCGTAAATCTGGGTTGAAGGCATTTCAGTGATATAGATGTCCGTTTGGGACTTCAAGCCTGGGAATAGCTCTGTATGGTAATTCTGGAGTTGGGAGCGTGATCAGAAGTGAATTCGGATGTCTGTAGGTTATTTTGAAGTCATTTGGCTAAAGATAGAAATTTGAAGGTTTTTGAGGAATCCGACCGGAAGTGGAAATTTTGATATCAGGGTCAGAGGATTCTGGAAGTTGGAGCAGGTCCGTAATGTTGAATGTGACTTGTGTGCAAAATTTAAGGTCAATCGGACGTGATTTGATAGGTTTCGGCATCCAATATAGAAGTTTAAAGTTCTAAAGTTCATAAATCTTGAATAGGAGTGTGATTTGTGTTTTTAGCTTAGTTTGATGTGATTTGAGGCTCGACTAAGTCCGTGTTATGTTTTGATACTTGTTGCCACGTTCGGACGGGGTCCCGAGGGGCTCGGGTGAGTTTCGGGGTGGTTTCGGACCATTTCTAGGCCATTTATAGCTGCTGTTTTTTAGCTACAGCAGTGTGCTACGCGATCGCGGGGAATCGGCCGCGATCGTGATGAGTAAAATGAGAGAAATGGGCCAGTGAAGCGCGATCACGGAAGGTCTTTCGCGATCGCGTAGAGGAAATGTTCTACTGCACTAACTCGACTTTGGAAGCTTGTATCTTGAAATCTATAAGGAATTTGGAGATGATCTAAAAACAAAAGTTTTATCCCTTTGAGTATAATTTTCGTAAAATCAAACCATTTGTTATTTGGAGTTGTGTAGAAATAGTTATGATTGATAAACTACAGCATGTCCCAGGAAGTGTTTGGAAATCGTATTGTGTTGTATAGGACTGACGTTAGCAACTTAAATCTCAATATATATAAGGAATTCGAAGATGATCAAAGAAAAAACGTTATAGGTCCTGGTGTCTAGTTTTCCAAAATTTAAACAATTTTCAATTTAGAGTTTTGTACAAAAGGTTATGTCTTTTATACTAGAGGTTGTCCGGAAGAACTGGGCATTTCTTCTTCACGATCGCGAAGCATTTTTCGTGATCGCGAAGAGCAAATTTTAGGCTGGAAATTTTGTGCTTCGCGATCGCGAAGAATTTTCCGTGGTCGTGATGGGTAAAGACCTGGGTAAAAGTTATATAATGGGGGTTAAGTCATTTTTAACATATTTTGACTTCTAGAGCTCGGTTTTTGGCGATTCTTTGGGGGTTTTTCACACAAATCGAATGGGTAAGTGTTCTTCAACTATAATTAATTATATTTCATGAATTAATTTTTGTTTTTATCATTTAATTTGTTTTTTGGGTTGAGGGAATTGTGGGTTTTGAAAGAAAACTTCAAAAATGAAAATTCATGATTTGAATGACCAAATGTTATCGGAATTTGATGAAATTAGTATGGTTGGACTCATTGTTTGAACTTTATAAATTTTGTCGGGTTCCGAGGTGCGGACCCGGGGTCGACTTTTGGGTCGATTTTTATATTTTTGGAAAGATTGAAACTTTATTATGCGGAATAGTCCCTTACAAGTTTTATGTGTATTTTAAAGTTGTTTTAGAGTGATTTTGAACCGTCCGGAGGTATTTTCATCTGATAAGTCCATTTTAGAGTACCAGGTAGTTTTCGTCGAGGTAAGTATCTTTCCTAACGTTGTGTGGGGGAACTACCCCTTAGGATTGAGTCTTCCTTGTTGATTATAGTCCGAGTATGCGGGGTGACGAGTGTGTACTCGTACTTATTTGCAATTAGATTGACCTTTTAGGATTCGTAGGCTCTTATATTACCTGTGTACGATTTGTAATTGTTACATTTTAATCCTTGGTTGTTAATTTCATCCCTTCATGTTTAAATTAGAATTACTTGTTTTTGGATTCCTTCGTTGGCTATTTGACTTTACTTGACTTAACTGAATATTCCACTTCTCTTATCATCATGCTATATTTCCTTCCTAGCTTGCCTAATTGACTATTAGTGTTATCTAGCCTTATAGTTTACTAGCCATAGTTGGAACATCTATTCATTGGAGTCAAGCATGCCTGTGAGTCTTACATTGTGATTTATATGACTATTCCCTTAAGTGCTACTTAGGTATAATTGTTGGACATTTATGTTATTGGTATTTCCTTGATGTTGTCTATTATTGAGCCTTTGTTGAAGTTCAGCTTAATCCGTGAAGTTAACCGTTTAAGCGAGATTGGTTATAGCTGTTTTTCCTTGCCGGGATTGTGTGGTTTCTCTTATTACTCTGTTATTGATGATGTTGTTTGCCTTGTTGACTCCCTTGTCGGGGTGTTATGGTTTCTATTACCATTTATGTTGTTAATGATATTTGTCTTCATTGCTTACTCCCTTGCCGGGATGGTATGAGTTCCATTGTGGTTTATACTGTTGATGATACTGTTTGCGTCGTTGACTCCCTTGCCGGGATATTGTGATTTATGGTTCTTATTGTTGATCTCCCTTGTTAAATTGTTGTTTATGTTATTTAGCACGAGGGAATATTTCGTGCCATGTTTATGTTATTTAGCACGAGGGAATATTACGTGTCATGTTTATGTTATTTAGCACGAGGGAACATTTCGTTCCATGTTTATGTTATTTGGAACGAGGGAACAATTCGTGCCATGTTTATGTTATTTAGCACGAGGGAAAATTTCGTGCCATGTTATGTTATGTTAGCCGGGGGGACATTCCGTGCCATGTTTATGTTATTTGGCACGAGGGGACATTCTGTGCCATGTTTATGTTATTTAGCACGAGGGGACATTTCGTGTCGTGTTTACATTATCTAGCACGAGGGGACATTCCGTGCCGTATTTATGCATCATTATTTTCATTGTTCCTGTTTGCTATTTGCTGCATTTATGGGCAAGATTTGATATTCCTCCTGTACTGCATGGCAATTTCTGAGTTACGGACTGAGTTCTGGTGGATAAATCTTGAGGAAATTTTGATCAAGGGATTTTATTGAAAAGTATTATTGAAGAAGCAATGGTTTTGAAATGATTATANATTTCATATGAACTGTTATTTAAAGATTTACACCAGTCTATGAATTTTAATGGCTAAGGCCCGATGTGAACAAACCAGCATAGAGTTGAGTTATTGGCGTTCTCTATTGTATAGGTTTTCTCCTTACGGTCTGGCTTGTTTTGTTATCCATCTTTCTGTGTATTTTTATACTGTTTCGTGATTGATTTCTATAATTTCCTTCCGCTTTATATTGTCATTGTCGTAAATTATTCCGTGAAGCCTTAGGTAGATGTAAAGTTCGGTCATTTCTATATTCATGTTATTTATTTTCTAGACCAATGGTGTCTTGACTAGTCCTCGTCACTACTCCACTGAGGTTAGTCTTGATACTTACTGGGCACCATTGTGGTGTGCTCATACTACTCTTCTGCATATTTTTGTGTGTAGATCCAGGTATATATTGTAGTAGTTGTGTGGATGATTGCCGGGGAGACTCAAGGTAACCTACTGCTGCGTTCGCAGGCGTCGGAGTCACCTTTTTTGTATTTATTATTCATACATTGTTGTATTTATTTCCAAACAGATGTACTTAGAAGTTGTAGAAGATTCGTAGAGCTTATGACTTGTACTACCGGTTTTGGGAAAGTTTGTACATTCTGTTGAGATTTTATATCGAGACTACTGGCCTTCTTTTATTATTATTGTTATTCAGTAATTGTTAGGCTTACCTAGTCCCTAAGACTAGGTGCCATCACGACACCTAACGGAGGGAAATTTGGGTCGTGACAAGTTGGTATCAGAGCTCTAGATTCATAGGTGCTACGAGTCATAAGCGAGTTTAGAAGAGTCTTGCGGATCGGTACGGAGATGTTTGTACTTATCTTCGAGAAGCTACAGAACTATTTGGACAAATTCACTTCCTTCATTCTTATCGTGCGAGTTCATTGATCTTGAAGTTTGAAATTATCGTTCCATTCTCTCACCGATGGTGAGGACACGAATGGCGGTTCCTAATGATGTTATCCCGAAGAAAGTGTCGCAAGGGTCAGAGACAAGGGCCAACGAGGAGCACGTGCCGGAGTTAAGATGCCTACTAGAGCAGTCGTTGAAGAGTCGCCAGTAATTCTAGTTGGGGGACAGGTACTGGGGGCGCCTGTTGCTACCCCGGACTTCAGGAGACCTGAGCGCAGTTTTGAGTATAAATGGTACATTGACTCAGGCAGAGTTGATTCTAGTGCACCAGATGCTTCACAGATCAGGGGAGGAGTTCAGAATCCCACCGTCTACACTCCAGAGTAGCGAGATCACATTGGTCGGATACCTATTATCATAATAGCACGACATGTGGTTTTAGTTCAGCCTGTGGTTAGGACAGTAGCATCGGAGGAAGAATACCTTGGACGGTAGAGGTACAGGAAGTACCACCCTCCTATCTTTTAGTGGATTGGCGACAGATGATACCGGGGCTTTCTGGGAAGTGCCACTATAGTCTTCGTACTTTGGGTAATATGGAGACGAACGAGATTGTTTTGTCACGTCCCAGGTTCAGATTAGTGGGTGGATCAGTGGTGTTTTGTCACGTCCCAGGTTCAGATTAGTGGGTGGATCAGTGGTGGCGGCATATGAGTTAGGGTGACCTGGCTGAGTTAGCTTCACTAGCATGGATTCAGTCTTTCGGAGATGCTTTGAGGGAGGTTGCACCTCAAATCCTTCGGGATGTACGGTGCGCGAAATTTGAGCAGTTGAGTCAGGGCGAAGTGTCACTATTGGAGCATGCCGTTAGATTCAGTGAGTGGGCCAGACATGCACTTCGCTTGGTTTCTTCAGTTAGGAGATGAGTCCGTAGAGTCATTTGGGAGATTCAGGCATTATATTCGGTTTAGCGGGACTCGAGAGATAGAGTAGGATGCCTCATTTCAACGGGTAGTAGGGATCGCTCGTCGGTTAGAGTGCATGTGGGACCGGGAGCGAGAGGACAGACAAGATCATAGAGAGAGTTCAGGGAGGCAATGAGGCCTCGTAGATCGGGGGAATCTATTGGTCCGTATTATGGGGCAAGGTACGACACGGTAAAGGCTTTGTGGGTCAACCAGTTCAGTTTTCATTGCCAGCTTCGCATGGGATCTCAGGTACTCATGGGTCGTGTTTTTCCACAGCCATATCGGCAGCGAGATTGTTTTCAATGTGGAGATTTTAGCTACAGGGTGAGAGATTGTTCCAGGATTCAGGTAGGTGTGTGCTAGCAGGGTATTCAGGTGAGTAGAGGGCCCCTAAGAGGGGAAGACCCGACCCATTTTTGTGTGTCATATAGTAAAATAGAGGCCGTTATGCCAGATATCACCACCCAGATATATTTTGATGTATTGCAGAGGGGCACCGATAGTATTTCATTATAACTATGTTGGTCGGGACGAGTTCCCTTATTTGTTGTTTCATTTATGAGTGACTGCCATGTTTGCACCCCATTTTGTGTTTGCTCCTGTTGGGAGATTCTGAGTAGTAGCCCGTGTCTATCGTTGTTTTATTCATTCTAGATAGTAGTGAAATTGGCAGCGAGTATTTTTTCTTCGTGGTAAGCTTTATATGATTTTCCTGAGTATTTTGTTCACAGGTTGTGATTTGATACTCCATCAAGATGTGAGTTCAGTTAGCGTTATGATTTTATCAGCTGAGATGAATTAGTGGAGGAATTTCAATTGGTATGATACATTTTCGGTATGTGATTCAGAGTTGAGGGTGAGGTCCTTGTGATATTTGTGATTCGATATATTTAGACTGGGCTGAGTACTCCCGGTGGAAATTTTTATGAGGATGGAATTCTTGTGGTTTGTTCATATGTTTTGCTTCTTCCTTGTTATATTGCTTTTGGTAAGTCGGTATTGATAGAGAGTTGTGCCTATGAGCTTGTTTGATAGTTCCTTTATATGTTTCGATTTTCATATTCAGTCATTTCGTTATGTGTTTCTTTAGTTTAGTTTGCGGGATGTGTGTCCGGTGGAGTCAGTTGTGGCTGGTGACTCGGGTGTTTAATAATGAAGTCTTTTTGTTCATTGCATCATTATTAGTGTTATGGGGTTTGAAAACAGAGTTCTTTCATACGTGGGGCTAATTGCCAATATCGAGTTGATTTCAGGCAGCTATTGTGATCAAAAGTGTTATATGAGCCTATGTGTGATGTACTATGTTGTGTGGTCGTGCCTTGTGGGTGTAGTCATGATTTGATGCAGATGATTGAGGATAACGCCGTATATGGATTTAGAATAGGGTCCTTTGTAAATGAGTAGAGGGTGAGAAGTAGAGGTATGAGGCTTATCGATGGTGATGTGAAGGCTATGTTGTGGTTGTGCTTGTTTCATCAGGCTTATGTAAGTTGGAGGGATGTGGGATCGCCCGCGGGTGTGTGTTGGAGGTGTGCAATCAGTGATTGGATGAGTTCAAAGTGAATCTTGGCACGTTCGAGGATGAACGTTTGTTTAAGAGGGGAGAATGTAACGACCTGACAGGTCGTTTTGAGGATTTCAGCTATGTCGGTGGCGTAAGGTCATGAACAACTTCACATTGTATATATCGACCTGCGTGGGTGGTTAGATTCAGTTACCGGATAATCCGGAGTCGAATTGGAAAGAAAATTCTCATTTCGGAAGCCTTAAGTTGGAAGAATCAACTAAGATTGAAATTTTGGGTAAACGACCTCCGAACCAGGATTTGAAGGTTCCAGCAGGTTCGTATTATGATTTCGGACTTGAGAATATGTTCGGAAAGGGATTTGTATAACCCGGGAGCGTTTCGGCGTATATTATGGAAGATAGCATTTTATAAGAATTTCATAAATCTAGGTTGAAAGGCATTTCAGTGATATAGATGTTCGTTTGGGACTCCGAGCTTGGGAATAGCTCCGTATGGTAATTCTGGAGCTGGGAGCACAATCGGAATTTAATTCGGATGTCTGTAGGTTATTTTGAAGTCATTTGGATAAATATAAAAATTTGAAGGTTTTTGAGGAATCCGACCGGAAGTGGAAATTTTGATATCAGGGTCGGAATGTGATTCCGGAAGTTGGAACAGGTCTGTAATGTTGAATGTGACTTGTGTGCAAAATTAGAGATCAATCGGACGTGATTTGATAGGTTTCGACATCGAATATAGAAGTTTAAAGTTCTAAAGCTCATAGAGCTTGAATAGGAGTGCGATTCATGTTTTTAGCGTTGTTTGATGTGATTTGAGGCCTCGACTAGTTGCGTGTTATGTTTTGAGACATGTTGGCATGTTCGGACGGGTCCCGAGGGGCTCAGGTGAGTTTCGGGGTGGTTTCGTACAATTTCTAGGCCATTTATAGCTGCTGGTTTTGGCTACAGCAGTGTGCTATGCGATCGCGGGGAAACGGTCGCAATCGCGATGAGTAAAATGAGAGAAATGTGCCAGTAAAATAAGAGAAATGGGCCAGTATAGCTGCTGCACTGACTCGACTTTGGAAGCTTGTATCTTGAAATCTATAAGGAATTTGGAGATGATCCAAAAACAAAAGTTTTATCCCTTTGAGTCTAGCTTTCGGAAAATCAAACCATTTGTTATTTGGAGTTGTGTACAAATAGTTATGGTTGATACACTACAGCATGTCCGGGAAGTATTTGGAAATCGTATTGTGTTGCACAGGACTGTCTTTAGCAACTTATATCGCAAAATATATCAGGAATTGGAAGACGAGCAAGGAAATAAAGTTGTATCCCTTGGTGTCTAGTTTTCAAAAAGTCAAACCATTTGCAATTTGGAGTTTTGTACAAAACTTATGTCCTTTATACTAGAGGTTGTCCGGAAGAGCTGGGCATTTGTTCTTCGCGATCGCGAATCATTTTCCGCGATCGCGAAGAGCAAATTTTAGGCTGGAAATTTTTGTGTAAAGACCTGGGCAGAAGTTATATAACGGGGGTTAAGTCATTTTTAACATATTTTGACTTCTAGAGCTCGATTTTTGGCGATCCTTTGGGAGTTTTTCACACAAATCGAATGAGTAAGTGTTCTTCCACTATAATTAATTATATTTCATGGATTACTTTTTGTTTTTATCATTTAATTTATATTTTGGGTTGAGAAAATTGTGGATTTTGAAAGAAAACTTCAAAAATAAAAATTCATGATTTGAATGACTAAATATTATCGGAATTTGATGAAATTAGTATGGTTGGACTCATAATTGAATGGGTGTTTGGAATTTATAAATTTTGTCGGGTTCCGAGGTGCGGGCCCGGGGGTCGACTTTTGGGTCAATTTTTATATTTTTGTAAAGATTGAAACTTTATTATCCGTAATAGTCCCTTGCAAGTTTTATGTGTATTTTGAAGTTGTTTTAGAGTGATTTTGAGCTGTCCGGAGGTCTTTTCACCTGAGAAGTCCATTTTAGAGTACCGGGTAGTCGCCGTCGAGGTAAGTATCTTGCCTAACCTTGTGTGGGGGAACTACCCCTTAGGATTGAGTCTTCCTTGTTGATTGTAGTCCGGGTATGCGAGGTGACGAGTATGTACTCGTACTTATTTGCAATTAGATTGCCCTTTTAAGATTCGTAGGTTCTTATATTACATGTGTACGATTTGTAATTGTTATATTTGAATCCTTGGGTTTTAATTTCATCCCTTCCTGTTTAAATTAGAATTACTTTTTTTTGGATTCCTTCGTTGGCTATTTGACTTTACTTGACTTAACTAAATATTTCACTTCTCTTATCATCATGCTATATTTCCTTCCTATCTTGCCTAATTGAATATAATTAGTGTCATCTAGCCTTATAGTTTACTAGCCGTAGTTGGAACATCTATTCATTGGAGTCAAGCATGCCCGTGAGTCTTACATTGTGATTTATATGATTATTCCCTTAAGTGCTACTTACGTATAATTGTTAGACATTTATGTTATTGGTATTTCCTTGATGTTGCCTATTATTGAGCCTTTGTTGAAGTTGAGTTTAGTCCGTGAAGTTAATCGTTTAAGTGAGATTGGTTATAGTTATTTTTCCTTGCCGGGATTGTGTGGTTTCTCTTATTACTCCGTTGTTGATGATGTTTTTTTCCTTGTTGACTCCCTTGCCGGGGTGTTATGGTTTCTATTACCATTTATGTTGTTAATGATATTGTTTTCATTGTTTACTCCCTTGTCGGGATGGTATGAGTTCCATTGTGGTTTATACTATTGATGATATTGTTTTCGTCATTGACTCCCTTGCCGGGATGTTGTGATTTATGGTTCTTATTGTTGATCTCCCTTGTTAAATTATTGTTTATGTTATTTAGCATGAGGGAATATTCCGTGCCATGTTTATGTTATTTAGAACGGCGGAATATTACGTTCCATGTTTATGTTATTTAGCACGAGGGAACATTCCGTTCCATGTTTATGTTATTTAGCAAGAGGGAACATTTCGTGACATGTTTATGTTATTTAGCACGAGGGAACATTCCGTGCCATGTTATGTTATGTTAGCACGAGGGGACATTCCGTGCCATGAATGTCGTGTTTATGTTATTTAGCACGAGGGAACATTCCGTGCCATGTTATGTTATGTTAGCACGAGGGGACATTCCGTGCCATGAATGTCGTGTTTATGTTATTTAGCACGAGGGGACATTCCGTGCCGTATTTATGTTATTTAGCACGAGGGGAAATTCCCTGCCGTGTTTACATTATCTAGCACGAGGGGATATTCTGTGCCGTATTTATGCATCATTATTTCCGTTGTTCCTATTTTCTATTTACTGCATTTATGGGCAAGATTTGATATTCCTCCTGTACTGCATGACAATTTCTGAGT
>ML360598.1:276-50117 GCA_005239505.1 Nicotiana paniculata
TTTAAATTCCCATAAACATATATACATATATAAATAACAAGAAGAAATCGATGCTATTAAAAAATACAAAAGAAAGCGAAAGAATAATTGAATTTAAATAAACAAACATCATACAATCGGTTATACATGACTTTAAATTAACCAAGGAGATTGAGTGTTACCTTTTTGAGAAAATTTCACTCAGTAAGCGACTTAGTCTACTAATTATAAAACTTATAGAACCACGAACTCGAAACCACGAACGAAATCCACGAACTCGTTCTNGAGTTGGAGTGGGAGTTGGAGTTGGAGTTGGAGTGGGATAATTAGGATTGTTATAGGATTAGTTAGCTAAAAAAAATCATATTTTTACTTTTAGATAAAGTTTGTTATTGCAAAATTTTTTATTATTTTTTTTTGTTTCTTTTCGTTTTTTTTGTTCTTTTACGTTTTTTTTAAACTTTTTTTTTCTTTCTAATTCTTAGATAAAAAATGGCAAATCATATATATATATATATATACCAACGTTACTTTTAAACTTAAAGGAAACTATAAAAATAAGAAAACTCAATATTTACACTATAGTTTAAATTATGCAAAAAAAAAAAAAAATAATAGCTTACTTATTAAAATTCTAGTTAAAGGATACTCCATACATATATTCACACTTTTAAGAATGTGAGTATTATTATTATTTATTTACTTATTTTAATTAAATAAAATGTACTAAGTGTAAGATAAAAGCTTAAAACATTAATATTTGGCCTAAAAGGAATATTTACACTAAAATAGTATAACATTTGAGTGTGCTCAAAAATTAGTTGTTCACATTAGTTAATTTTTTGTTACAAAAATACAAAACTGAAAATTGGATAACTGATATATTAATATAAATATTTATTTTAATATTAATATTAATAATTTGTTACTAAAATAAATATTTAATAACTTTTTTGTTAATATTTACTATTAACAAATAAATTTGGTCCAAAAATTAATTAATCGATCATTTGACCAAATCCTAATCCGAAGTCGAAGCTGAAGCCGAGCCGAGCGAGCGACGACGGCGCGAGGCTTGTCTTCTTCTCAACTCTTTATGAGCTAAAAGAAGAGCAATTGTTTATATGCCCATCAAAAACCTTTTCCTCTTCCCATATGGGACAATCAAGGAGGGAAACTCAAATATTATATTTTTCCCTCTATTTCCCATCACCCTATTTTAAGCATTAACAACCTTATTTTATGCATTAATAGCTTAAAAAATCCAACAATCCCCCACATAAAATGGGGAATGGCTATATCACGGAAGTATGCATGAAAAACTATTTGATTCGCAAGCAAGGATTAATTGCATCTGGATAAGTAGGTTTTCTTTTGAACTTTCCGTAGTGAACTTATGTCGGATATACTCGGTCAATCGGTAGATTTGATATCTTTGAACCGTCGAACTTTAGTGTATACCTTGAACCGTCGAACTTTAGTGTATACCTAGACAATCATAAGTCACACAATCAACCCTTAACCGTCTTTGTTTCTCATTGTTGTATTCGTTTCAGCCATGAACACCGTCTGGTTTCATAAGTGCATAGAGAACTGGCCTTGCGAAATTCTCCTTGAAGCGGCTAACACTTCACACTTACATAGGTGATTCCTAAACGTGTCATCCCGTAGATACACTATTTGATATACCCCGTATCAAATTTAGAAATCATTAAAAAGCCTTAATGCTTTATCCTTGATACTGAACATTGTCTCATCACGAGAATGGAACAAATAATTTAGTTGACAATGTTGAACCGTCATTAATGACTTTGTTTGATCTCCTTGAACCTAGATCTTGGGATCTCCAGTCTTCTAGGTAGAGTTACCGCCACTATGACTTATTCTCGGCCACAATCCCATTCCCCTTGATGATTTCTCAATTACCTCTCTAGTTAGGCCTTTTGTAAGTGGATCCGACACATTATCACTTGACTTTACATAGTCAATCGTGATAATTCCTCTAGAGAGTAATTGCCTAACGGTTTTATGTCTTCGTAGTATATGACGAGATTTACCATTATACATAACGCTCCCAGCCCTTCAATTACTGCTTGAATATCACAATGTATGCATATTGGTGCCAACGGTTTGGGCCAAAATGGAATGTCTTCCAAAAGATTCTGGAGCCATTCAGCTTCTTTACCGGCTTTATCTAAGGATATGAACTCAGCCTCCATTGTAGAGCGGGCAATACAAGTTTGTTTGGACGACTTCCAAGATACCGCTCCTCCACCAAATAGTGAATACATATCCACTTGTGGACTTGGAATCAGTTGATCCGGTGATCGAATATGCATCACACTATCCCTCAATGACCGCATGATATTTACTGTAGTGCAAAGCAAAGTCCTGGGTATGTACTAAATACCCCAAAACTCGTTTCATGGCCATCCAATGAGATTGACCTGGATTGCTCGTATATCGACTCAATTTACTTATAGCACAAGCTATATCTGGTCGTGTACAATTCATGATGTACATTAAACATCCTAACACACGAGCATAATCCAATTGTGATATGCTCTGGCCTTTGTTCTTTGCTAATGCAAGATTCATGTCAATTGGAGTCTTTGCAACTTTAAAGCCCAAGTGCTTGAATTTTTCAAGTACTGTCTTAATATAATGAGATTGTGACAATGCCAGACCTTGAGAAGTTTTATGGATCTTAATTCCCAGAATTAAATCAGCAACTCTCAAGTCTTTCATATCAAACTTGTCAGTTAGCATACGCTTAGTCGCATTTATGTTGACAATGTCATACTCATTATCAGCATATCATCCACATATAAGCAAACAATGACTATGTGATTTGGAACATTTTTAATGTACACACATTTATTACATTCATTTGTTTTAAAACCATTTGACAACATTGTTTGGTCAAATTCCGCGTGCCATTGTTTGGGTGCTTGTTTTAATCCGTAAAGGGACTTAACAAGTCTACATACCTTCTTTTCCTTACCTGAAACTACAAACCCTTCAGGTTGTTCCATGTAGATTTCTTCCTCCAGCTCTCCATTTAAGAAGGTCGTCTTAACATCCATTTGATGAATTTCAAGACCATAAACTACAGCTAACGCTACTAATGTTCGTATGGAAGTAATTCTTGTAACTGGAGAGTATGTATCAAAATAGTCAAGATCTTCTCGTTGTCTATACCCTTTGACCACAAGTCTTGCCTTATATTTTTCGATAGTGCCACCATCTTTCATTTTCCTCTTAAAGATCCATGTAGAACCCAACAGTTTATTTCCAGGAGGAGGATCAACCAATTCCCATGTATGGTTGTTCAATATGGATTCTATTTCACTATTGACTGCCTTTTTCCAAAATAATGATTCCGAAGAAGACATAGCTTCTTTAAATGTTTGAAGCTCATTCTCCAATAAGAAAGTCACAAAATCTGGTCTAAATGAAGTAGACGTTCTTTGATGTTTACTACGTCTTGGATCCTCCTGATTAAATTTACTTTCTTTTGTTTCTTCCCGAGGTCGTTTAGATCCTTCACCAATTGACTCACATTCCGTTTTATACGGATATATATTTTTAAAGAACTCAGCATTATCTGATTCTATAACCGTATTATTATGAATGTCGGGATTTGCTGATTTATGAACCAGAAATCGATATGCTTTACTATTGGTAGCATATCCTATGAAAACACAATCAATGGTTTTCGGTCCTATTTTTACCCTTTTGGATTTAGGAACTTGCGCTTTTGCTAAACAACCCCACACTTTAAAATAATTCAAGTTGGGCTTCCTTCCTTTCCATTTTTCATATGGAATGGATTGTGTTTTTCTATAGGGTACTCGATTTAGTATTCGGTTAGCCGTAAGAACGACTTCCCCCCACAAGTTCTGTGGCAAAACCAGAACTTATCAACAATGCGTTCATTATCTCCTTTAATGAACGATTCTTTCTTCTGCAATCATATTGGATTGGGGCGTGTAAGGGGTCGTTGTTTGATGAATAATTCCATATTCTAAACATGTTTCTTCAAAAAGAGATTCATATTCACCACCCCTATCACTTCTTATCATTTTGATTTTCTTGTTAGGTTGCATTTCAAATTCATTTTTGTATTGCTTGAATGCGTCTATTGCTTCATCTTTACTATTAAGTAAGTAAACATAGCAATATCGAGTACTATCGTCAATAAAAGTTATGAAATACTTCTTGCCACCGCGAGATGGTATTGACTTCATGTCACAAATATCTGTGTGAATTAAGTCTAAAGGATTTGAATTCNTAATAAAAGTTATGAAATACTTTTTTCTACCGCGAGATGGAATTGACTTCATGTCACAAATATCTGCGTGAATTAAGTCTAAAGGATTTGAATTCCTTTCAACTGACTTATAAGGATGTTTAACAAACTTAGATTCCACACATACTTGACATTTTGATTTGTCGCATTCAAACTTAGGCAATACTTCCAAGTTAATCATTTTTCGCAAGGTTTTATAATTGACATGACCCAAACGTACATGCCATAATTCATTTGACTCAAGTAAGTAAGACGAAGCTGAGATTTTATTATTGCTTTCAACAACCATTACATTAAGTTTGAAAAGGCCCTCAGTAAGGTAACCTTTTCCTACAAACATCTCATTCTTACTTATTACAACCTTGTCAGAAACAAATACACATTTAAAACCATTCTTAACAAGAAGGCCAGNGTAAGACGAAACTAAAATTTTATTATTATTTTCAACAACCATTACATTCAGCTTAAAAAGGCCCTCAGTGAGATAACATTTTCCTACAAACATTTCGTTCTTACTTATTACAACCTTATCGGATACAAAAACACATTTAAAACCATTCTTAACAAGAAGTCCAGCAGAGACTAAATTCTTCCTAATCTCGGGAAGATGAAGGACGTTGTTCAAAGTCAC
Source organism: Nicotiana paniculata (assembly GCA_005239505.1). Classification (NCBI taxonomy): domain Eukaryota; kingdom Viridiplantae; phylum Streptophyta; class Magnoliopsida; order Solanales; family Solanaceae; genus Nicotiana; species Nicotiana paniculata. The sequence goes on from ML360598.1 coordinate 5,199, forward strand.
CACTTTGCCAGAAGTCATTTTGAGAAATATCTTCCCACATCCTTGAATCTTGGCCTTTGCAGCATTTCCCATAGAAAGCGTCTCTTCAGGTCCAACAGGAGCATAAGTAGCAAAAGCTTCTCTAACAGCACAAACATGACGAGTGGCTCCAGAATCAATCCACCACTCTTTAGGATTGCCCACAAAGTTGCATTCGGAAAGCACGGCACACAAGTCATCAACATCATCATGATTTTCAACCATGTTTGCTTGACCCTTCTTTTTGTCTTTCTTTGGAGCACGACACTCCGTAGATTTGTGTCCGGCTTTTTCACAGTTGTAGCAATTTCCACTGAACCGCTTCTTGCTTGGGTTATTTTTCGGCCCAGAAGCCTTCTTCCTCTTTTTGTTATCTTCAACAATATTTGCTCCCATTATTGTTGATTTTCCACGGCCTCTCCTTGTCAGCAACTTTATTGTCCTCTTCGATTCTCAACCGAACAATGAGATCTTCAAGGGACATCTCCTTTCGTTTGTGTTTCAAATAATTTTGAAGTCCTTCCACAACGAAGGCAACTTCTCAATCATCGCTGCTACTTGGAATGCTTCATTGATGACGAGATCTTCAATGAACATTCTGTTAGTAAAAATAATAAAATCAATACTACCAACATTAGTATTAATTCTTCTTATACATTCAGCAAGGAGATCGTGAATAATCACTTGCAATTTCTGGACTTGGGTAATAACAGATTTGTTATCTACCATTTTGTAGTCCAAAAATTTTGCGGCAACAAACTTCTTCAACCCGACATCTTCAGTTTTGTATTTCTTTTCAAGCGCAATCCACCGTTCTTTTGACGTCTCCACGCCACTGTAGACATTATACAAAGGGTCCTCCAGTTCGCTAAAATATAATTCTTGCACAGAAAATCAGATTGCTTCCACGCCTCAATCACGAGAAACTGTTTACTCTCTAGAGTTTCATCGGACAACACAGGAACATCTTCCTTGATGAACTTTTGGAGACTTAGAGTAGTCAACTAGAAGAACATCTTTTGCTGCCAACGCTTGAAATCAATCCCGAAAAATTTTCTGGGTTTCTCCGCCGGTGCCAATGTTGTCGGTGTTGTTCGGCTCGTTGAGGCATTGACAGTTACCATTAGAACAACTTGGTTTCCGTTGTCATTCGTCATTTCTGTAAAAGAATGAAACAAACGTTAAAATCACATAGAATTTAATCTCCAATAGAGTAGAAAACCACAAAGGTTTTACTCTCAAGAAACAGTGAGTATAACACAAATACAGAAAATATAGTAAATTCCTTAACCTTGTTATTAAACTGTATTTCTGGAGATAATAAAAAAAATATTCAAACAGAAATGTAAATGAAATAAAAACCAATTCGAGCCTACTGAATTCACAGTGTTTTCTTAAGGAATTTAATCTCCTCCTAGTACCCAAGGTTATAGATTATTTCCTCCCAGGATATAACGAATTACACACTGGTGTAGCGGTACTTCGAACACCAGTGTTTCAGCAAACACAAAGTTCGGTAGCAAATCACACTTACTATTGCTTTCTTTGAAGTTAAAATATGCAGAAGAAAGGAGGAGAACTCATAAATTCGTAGTGAAAATCTATGAGAATGGACTTGTATTTATAGCCAAAGTTGGGCTGAAATCTGAAGACGTGCAACTCTTCAGAATGACTGTTTTTGCAAAACGGTCATAACATAAATGCCATAATAAAGAGGAAAAATTGAAGAGGGTAGTTAATTTTCTGTTACAAAACTAGAAAACTGAAAATGGATAACTGATATATTAATATTTTGTTATTAAAACAAATATTTAATAACATTTACTATTAACAAATAAATGTGGTCCAAAAATTAATCAATTGATCGATCATTTGATCGAATCCGAATCCAAATACGAATCCGAATCCGAATCGAGCCGAGCCGAGCTGAGCGAGCTAGCGACGACGACGGCGCGAGACTTGTCTTCTTCTCAACTTTTATGAGCTAGAAGAAGAGCAATTGTTTATACACCCATCAAAAACTTTTTCCTCTTCCCATATGAGACAATCAAGGAGGGAAACTCAAATATTACATTTTCCCTCTATTTCCTATTCACCCTATTTTAAGCATTAATAGCTTAAAAAACCCAACATTAGCCACCAGAACATATACATAATACATGAAAATATTTTACTTCATAACAAATGCACACCAAAACTTTGTCTTTTTTTGCATTCAGAAAGTGCGACCAAACTTTATTATTTTTAACCGCACACTTCATTATTATTTTTTACTTTGTCCTGATATTGAATTACAGTCTTAACGTAACTGATAAAGTTATTATCATGTGATTAGGAGATTACGGGTTCGAGCTGTGAAAACAACCTCTTGCAAAAATGCAAGGTAAGACTGTGTATAATAGACTCTTGTGATCCGACCCTTCTCTGGACCATGTACGTAGCGAGAGTTTAATGCACCAAACTACCTTTAATTTATCCCGATATTCGCTATCTGATTGAGATCCTGACTAATTTAAATCATATCATGGGAGATTACCGTTGAATATGGGAAATCAAGAGAATTTATTTAACGTGTAGTTCCAAAACACCATGTTCTCGACATCACGCACATGATGACTTAGGCTAACTCACTGGAAGGTGAAATAAGAACGTGGCCCGTAAACAAATAGGTCTTCTTTTGAAATTTTTGAGTTACCAAGTTTATTTTCTTGAAATGATTTTGGCTAATATTGTGACGCCAATGATGGAGGGGTCAAGCAGGACTGGCAACTTATACGCTGATAAGCTTTTGGAAAAAAAATGTTGTTGTCTCCTTAGACAAATTCTAAATATCAGAATGGGAGAGGAAAGTGAAGACCTTTACAAGGCACAACACTATATAGTACACGCATTTTTGGAGCTCGATGTGTCGTAGCTTGAAAGACAAATCTATGCGGCCTAGGACCAAATCAAACGATATGTGCAATGGACTTGGATCGTGACAAATATGGTACCAGAGCCGACTATCCTCGGTATGGTGGTGGGACAAACCACAACGAGGATGAGTCCCAAGAGGGGGATAATGTGACACCCATGATGGAGGGCGGGCTGATAAGGGCGGATCAAACAGGACTGACAGGCTTCTAGGTTGGCAACTTTTTAAAGAACATGTGCACATGTTACCTTAGGCAAATCTCACATCGGAATGAGAGAGGAAAGTGAAGAGGTTTATAAGGCACACCACAAGTTGACATGGTATACACACTTTTGGGGCTCGATGTGACACACCTTGAAAGATAAATCTGTGCGGGCCTAGGTCCAAAGTGGATAATACGTGCCATAGACTTAGGTTGTTGACATGGTATACACACTTTTGGGGCTCGAAGGTAGGAGCTTTTGCATCTACACCATGTTTTGAGGCCATAATTGAACTTATACCCACTTTGCAAAAAGGTTTGCAAGCGTACTCACTTTATGATCAACTTCAGACTTATCGGGCCTGAAGTTAAAAAAAAAATACTTGAAGTGAAAAAATTACACTTCAAGTGCACTTAAGGCCAAATAGGTCTGAAGTGCACCTAATGGTTTCATGCACTTAAGGCTAATAAGTCTGAAGTGAATATTTGCACTTCAGATGCACTTAAGGCCAATAAGTTTGAAGTGAAAAATTACACTTCAGATGCACTTAAGACCAAAAGGTCTGAAGTGCAACAAACGTTTTCATTCACTTAAGGTTAATAAGTCTGAAGTAAAAATTGCTCATAGACAAAAGTTTATTCTTCGAATCATAACAATCCAATATACGATTTAATACCTAAATCTACTCCAAATGAGCTCAAATTTGAAACATAACCTCCAAATATCATCAGGAACAAATCAGTCATCAATTTGTCAAAACAACAGTAAATCTAATGAACCCATTTTGCAATTAAGAAATATAAGAAGAAACCCTAAGCAATAGTAAAAAATAAAGCGTCATAACAACTCACAATTGTAAAAACATCATAAACAACATTAAAATATATTCACAACTACCATATAAAATTACTGTCACCCGAAGAAGAAGAAGAAAATGAAGGAGGAGAAGAAAGAGGCCTGAAGTTGTTTAAAAAGTGGGTACAAGTTAAAATATTTAAAAAGTGGGTATAGACTAGAGCGCCCCGTGCAATTTACAACTCGAAAAATAAAAATTTATGCGATTTTAGGTCTAAAGCGAATAATACGTGACATAGACTTAGGTCGTAACAAATAACCATATGGAATTTAAAATCTTTTTACGCTATCCGGCTTCTTTTACTTATTATAGCAGGAAAAATATCTTATTTACGAAATTATAGTTTCTTTTGAATGACGAGATAATGTAAAAAAATTTAACACTTTCGATACACATAAATTTATCTCTTTTGCAATATGCATATATAATAAAGACTTATGTGTCGCATTACTAATATATTGAAACATCAAATTCTGAATATATAAATAAAAAATTGTTATATAAATAGTCAACCGAATTTATATATATATTTTTAATATATATATATATATATATAAACAAATTAATACTAATTATAATTATTATATATAAAAATATGTATTATATATTTGTCAGATATTTTTAATTTAAGCATGGCACGATTATTTGAGTTAATTCTTCTAAAAATAATATTAATAATAATAATACTAATAAGTAATAACCCATAGACGGTGCCGGTGCCGCTTGTAGGGCTAGGCCTATTGAGGTTTTTGAATTTGCCCCACTGCTCAACCGGTGAGAGGTAGCAGAAGAATACGGGGAGGTGCCGCCACCCCCCCCCCCCACTCCCCCACCCACCCCTTCTCTCGCTCTCTCTCTCACACACACACACAGTGAAGTAATTTCTCTGCCTTTTTTCACCATAGTTTCTGGTAAATCTCTGTAAAATCCCTTCTCTGTAACTTTTATCTACATACTCGTTGAAACTACAATTCATGGATATATACACTGAAAGAACTAAACCAAACATTCTTTTAGTTGCTTATATTTTACTGTATACAGTTACATTTGTCGACCTTTTTTCTGGTATTTTATAATTACTAGATGATGATATTAATTAGAATGAAATTCAAAATGTTTAGTAGACTTGCATCCTAGTTTACGTTATATACACTTTCAGTGTAAGGCAGGTTAAACTGTCTTATCTTAAGAAGGCTTAAGATATCATTAACTGTCGTTTGGTTGGAAAAAAGTTATCTCAGGATTAATTATCCCGGGATTAGTTATTCTACCTTTTCATGGGTATAAAAAACACTACAATTCCGGAATAACTAATACCAGAATTAATTATACTGCAGTTTTCTACCAACCAAACATGAGATAAACTCTTGTTACATTTAGTCGCAGGATTAATTATTCCTTATACCTCGTACCAAACGAGCCCTTAGTAACCTGATAGTGTAAGAAGTCCTTTACTTTGATGGTTTATATAGCTTAAACTCCAACCTTTATCCCCTTCTTCAATGCAAAAGCTATTTTCTATTTTAATTACTGCGTTAATTAAAACATTGTAATTCTGCCTGTTTCCATTTGACTTTGACTCTTCTTGCACACTTTTGATATAAAAATTACTTACATAATCAGGTCATGGATAAGCGAATCACAAGTAGATTTCTACGATACGTACATATTTGTAGCCTAAAAATGTTCTAGCTAACCTTTTCTATATCGGTGGTGTCCATGCTAGCTTGCATGCGCCTCGATTATTTCACTGGGTACCTGTTACCTCCCATAAGCACAAGCACCAAATAACTCTGTTCATCAAGGCTTGGGCAGATGGAAGAAAGTATCTAGTATTTTTTGCCTCAGTTGGGACTTGAACCCTAGACGTCATGGTTCTCCTTCTACTTCATTGATCGATAGGCCTTACCCTTGGGCGCTATGTTCTAACTAACCTTCTACAACCAATTAAATTATATGAATAATGTAGAAATAATTTGCACTGTTAGTATGTACAAGTTAAATCAATTTTGATGTTTGTGGTCGTTTTTAGGGAATAATGGGGAAAAAGGCTAAGAAAAAGGCGAAAAGTGGTATCAAGGAGAAGCGGAATCCCTTAGCATCAGCAAATCCTATTGATAAAAGGGGCAGTCAGAATATTGATACTCCTGATGTTGCAGTTGTTGTAAACGATAGAAATGTATGTCCACATGTCGATAAGGTTATTGATGTGGAGAAAGTCTCCGCTAAACTTGAGTCTTCGGAACCTGTTCGGTGTGAGGATTGCAGGGAAGGAGTAGCTGATAGACGAGCTAGTAAGACGAAAGGCAAACATGGAAAAACAAAGGGAGGTGAGCAAAGGTCTAAAGCCATTTGGGTCTGTATAGTATGTGGCCATTTCTCGTGTGGAGGTGCTGGGTTCCCTACTACACCTCAGAGCCATGCAGTTCGGCATGCAAGACAGTACCATCACCCTCTTGCTGTACAGTTTGAAAATCCTCAACTGCGCTGGTGTTTTCCATGTAATACACTGATTCATGCTAAGAAAGTAGAAGATGGCAGTGAACAGAAAGATGTATTTCAGGACATTGTCAAGATGATTAAAAAGCGGCCGTCAGAAAGGCCGGCTATTGATGTGGAGTCTGTTTGGTTTGGGAGTGGGAGTATCACTACCGGGATCAAATCAGAAGCTTCTGCTTCAATTGATGCTGATGGAAAAAGTGGTTATATAGTTAGGGGACTGGTTAATTTAGGGAACACATGTTTTTTCAATTCAATAATGCAGAACCTACTGGCAATGAATAGACTACAGGATTACTTCCTTAAGTTTGATGGATTTGCTGGTCCTATTACTGCTGCTCTGAAGAAGCTCTTTTCTGAGACAAGCAATGAAGGTGCCTTGAAAAAAACTGTAAATCCAAAAGCTTTCTTTGGTTCAATCTGTGCAAAGGCTCCACAATTTCGAGGATACCAACAGCAGGACAGTCACGAATTGCTTCGTTGTTTACTTGATCGTCTGTGTACTGAAGAATTGACCGCCAGAAAACAAATCAAATCTTCTCAGGATGGTGGCAAATCCCTAAGTGCGTGTCCAACTTTTGTTGATAACATCTTTGGTGGTCGACTCTCAAGCACCGTTAGTTGTCTAGAGTGTGGGCATACGTCAGTAGTGCATGAACCATTCTTGGATCTCTCATTGCCTGTTCCAACTAAAAAACCTCCAGCTAAAGGAGCTAAATCAGTATTCCGTGCCAAAAAATCAAAACCTCCTATGAGAAGTGTAAAAGTTCGCCCTAAAGTTAGCAGAGATGCAGCTACTCTTAATGTTCAAAGTGCCCAAGGAGATGAGGAGAAATCTGTCTCTCAAGGAATGGCAGTTCCTTCTGCTGATGTATCACAAGATTCCATTGATGCTCGTGTTATGGCTGAAAATATGGGATTAACTTCACAGAACTTATGGTCCTCTCCTAAGTCCGATAATGAACAAAATTGCGAGGGCGTGCGTAGGCAGTTGGCTTCAGTGGACAATTTCACATGGTTGGATTATCTTGATCAGGATACACTGCCAAATGGTGATGACACGCTTTCACGAGTTGATCATATGCTGACTAATCAGGTTTCTGAAACTGAAAATTCTGTTCAACCTGTCGATGCTTTGCAGAATAATCTGCATACTGATACAGAGATGAAGTTGACATGTATAGACAACGCTTGTTCTCCTAATGATTTAATGTGCTTGAATGATCAAGGACAGTCCAAATCACCAGACTGCGATATAGCTTCTGAATTCAGTAAAAAGTTACTGGTTAAAGACTCTGGAACGATAGATGCTATAAATGTTGAGCATACCTCAGCATTCTGCAGCCAGATTTGCTCTATGGATTCAAATCTTGGAACTGATTCATATACGAAGCTGACGGAAGATGAAGCCCCTCTACGGTTACAAGATTCCGAGGTTCTGTTACTTCCTTACAAAGAAGTAACCTCAACTGCTGGTGACATGTTAAAAGGAGGTTGCGAGGTATCCTCAGCTGCTGCTGTTTGTGAACAGGATTCATTGGACTTCAATGGTTTTGGAGACTTATTTAATGAACCTGATTCTGATGCACAACCTTCTGAACAGCCTTTATGTAGTGCTGCTGCTTCTCAGGCCAATGGTAGCAGCGATTCTGATCCGGAAGAGGTTGATAATAGAGATGCTCCAGTGTCAGTGGAGAGTTGTTTGGCTTATTTTACAAAGCCCGAGCTTCTTTCCAAAACTGAACATGCTTGGAAATGTGAAAATTGCACAAAAGTTCTGAAAGAAAAGAGGATGAGATTTAAGAATAAATTAGTGGAGCCTAGATCGCATAATATGATGAACGGACACGAGGACCAAAATTCAAATGGTGCATCTTCTTCAGGAGAAACTTTTGATGACAGGTTGTTGTCCCAAAAAGGAACCAGTCCTCGAGCTGAGCAAGATTCAGCCTCTTGGCTATCAGAAAATGGCACACAGGAAAATCAGGGTGAAGCTAATAGTCAAGTGAATAGTGAATTTAAGAGCAATGTCGTTCAACTGCTGGAAGCTCCATTGCTTACTGCTAATTCTAAATCTGAAGAAAGTGAGACTGAGGAGACAGATGTTAAATGTGTTAAAGTTGAGAGTGATGCAACGAAAAGGATCCTAATTGATAAGGTCCCTCCTATTTTGACAATTCACCTGAAGAGGTTCAGTCAAGATGCTCGAGGGCGCCTAAGTAAGCTGAGTGGCCATGTAAATTTTAGGGATACCATTGATCTCAAACCATATATTGCAACCAGGTGTGTTGATTCTCTTTCATTTGGACTTTATGTTATCACTGGACTTTTGAGTATCCATTATTAATTAGATTGAGGTTCTAATAATTTAAATCACATTTCAAGGAAAAAACCCAACAAATATCAGTCAAAAGCTTTGGAGTCCATATTAGGAAGCTCAGATGACAAGCTAGAAGGCATTTTGTTTAAAAAGCTTCTAGATATCATTAGATAGTATAATGCATACTTCTTACCTATTAAAGGTCAAGGATTAGACATCATTTGCGGGTTAATAAATTGGGATTTTGTCAAAGACCTCTGGCTTACTGTCTAATCCTTCACCTTTGAGCCAACCCTATTGGGTTTAAGTTCATTAATAATCCAACATTCTCTCTGATAGTTAATTAAGCAACTTCTTGCGTTTTCTATGTCGTAATGATCATATCATACTGTGAACTAGAAGATACTATATTAGAGCAATATTCTCTAGCTTGCTTTCGCAATGAATTTGATACAAAATAGCGCAAGATTAACTGAAAAAAATATGGAGTACGAAGCGACAAAACCATAGTATTGGAGAAAGAAAGTAAAAGTTGACAGGACTGCAGTTTATTCTTCTGGTGCTTGCTTATTTACTGTGTTGATTTTACTGATATATTGCTTCTCAAGTCAGCTTCGCAGCATGTTAGCTTGAAACTTTGTATTTCTAATGTCCTTTGTACTATGTCATCAAATATCAATGATACTTCCATAAATTGGTCATATGTTCAATGCACATGCAATAAGTCATGTTTCTGCAAGATGGAATTTCTGTGCTGAAATGGCTTGACGATACTTAATGTCGTTGCAGGTGCCTGCAGAAGGAGATATACAAATACCGCCTTATTGGTGTAGTCGAACACTCAGGGACGATGAGGGGAGGTCATTATGTTGCTTATGTTAGAGGAGCTCCTAAGATCACTGGGAAAGACAAGAACGACGCGGAAGATTTTGTATGGTATTATGCAAGCGATGCTTATGTTCGCGAGGTCTCTTTGGAAGAAGTTCTTGGCTGTGAGGCATACATTTTATTCTACGAAGAAACTTGATATATATATATATATATATATATATATATATATTTCTGAAATTTATGATTATTTTGGGGCATACAACATACACAGAGAAGGAAAGGGAAGGAGGTGTGGTGTAGGGAAGAGTGAGTGTATTACTACAATCTCTCAATAGTAACACCCATATTTTTGTTTTTCTTTTTCTTTTTCAAATTTTGGTGTGCTATAAGCCTAAGGAAGTACATGTTCGAAAAAATTGTAACTTGAGAATGAGAATATGATTTTTTCTATAAATTTAAAGAATACTATTAATTTTGCCTTTTGACACATCAGTAACTTAAAATCCCCCCGCCCCCCGCCCTTATGCTATTTTTTTAATAAAAAATGACGTTGTATAGCCGTTGTGATAATAGCCAAAAAATTGTTTAAAATTTGTATATTTTTTTGTATGTTCTATACAAAAATTATATAAATTTTATACACTTTTTCGGCTACCAGATATAAATATAGTTTCTGCCGCAGGCTAAAAGTGATAATATCTCCTTTTTTTTTCTTGTCAACAGTTACTTGACTTGAGCAAAAAATTAACTTGTATGAATTGAAGGCATATTTATTGATCTAATTCAATTTAAGCCACTTTAAAGTTCTTTACTTACTCATTCAATCCAATTAAAAGAAGAAGAAAAAAGACCTTAATATCTTATAGGATTAGATTTTGTTTTCTTAAAAAGGGATCAGTTTTGGTGAAACTTTGGTAATTACTGAATGGATTTCCCTCTACTAAGTGTTCTTTTGGTGTTAAGTATTGTTTTTGAAGGTCAAGCTTTGCCATTTGATAAAAATTACAAGATTTCTTGGGGGTATAATAATGTGAAGTCCTTTAAAAATGGAGAAGAAATTCAGCTATCCCTTAATAATTTTTCTGGTGATATTCCTTTTATAGTTTTCTTATTTCCTTTTTTTTTTTGTTGCAGTTTTTCTTCTTAAATCTTAAATTTCAAATTATTATTTTTTAAATATAATTTTCTGCAGGATCTGGAATTCAGTCCAAACTAAGTTATGGCTCGGGATTTTTCAAAATGAGAATAAAGCTACCAAGCAAAGACTCGGCTGGAGTAGTTACATCCTTCTATGTAAGAACTTACGATTAATTTTTCACTTAATTCTCGTGAGTTATGCAAATTATGTTTTAACCATGAGTTTTTATGAATATTTATCTCCTAGAATTCATACAAACTTGATGCATAAATATCGCACAATGAGAAAAATAGTTGAGGTTAAAGTTTTAATCATGTATGTTTACGTCTTTTATTCTTGAGAGATTTATATACTAATAAAACAATAAGTTTTTTTTATTTTTTTATAACTATTGACGGAAATGGACTTAAATTGAGCAGCATAGATAGTGAAGATTCATGTAGTCAACACCAACTTGTTTGGAATTGAGAGCCTAATTGTTGTTTGTTGTTAGTTTGTCTAAGTTTTATAAACATTTCATTACGTTTAGAACTCTAAATATTTTGCTATGTTTCTGCTCTCATTGAGCCGAGAATCTCTCAGAAACAACATGTTTACCTGCATAAGGTAGGGGTAAGTTTGCATACATACTACCCTCTTCAAACCCCACTGATGAAATTATACTAAGTATGTTGTGATTGTTGTTGTTGTTAGAACTCTAAATATTTATAGTCGTGGGGAATTTTTTTATATAAAATTTGAAGTTAATGAGTTTTATCTTAAGTATCTTAACTAATATCTGTTTTGATGGAAGAAATTAGTTGATAAGTTGTACTATTGTTTATCTCTTTTTTGAATTGTTATTTTAAACTTTTGGCAGTTGATTTCACATACAAACAACCACGATGAATTAGATTTCGAGTTTTTAGGTAATAGAGAAGGGAAACCATACACATTGCAAACAAACGTATTTGCAAATGGTATTGGTGATAGAGAGCAGAGAATTCAACTTTGGTTCGATCCAACAGCCAACTTTCATGAGTATTCAATCCTCTGTAACTCACATCAGATTGTGTAAGTTTTCTTTTGGTGTAACCACCCAATATCTTAAGTTTACTAGTCCGACTAAATTTTGTTAAAGATTTAATCCAAATAGCCGTTTACATAATTTCTTAAACTTAAAATAGCCAGCGGATATATAATATATGAATCATTCATGTACAATATATGTATAACTATGTATAATTAATGTACACTATATGTATACCGGCTACAAAAAGTAAACATTAAATATGGCCGCTAATTCGTTTCTTATCAAATAAGCTCACTAAGAAAGGCTAATATTCATATTTCTTAGCTTTCACGCTTCCCGTCACCCGCCTATCGTATCGGCTCGGCTTCTTATCCGGGAAAGGGCCGTACCTCGAGGGGTGCGATGTAGACATCATACCTTAATACAAACATTAGTGACTACTTTTACGGGTCGAACTCGTAACCTATAGGTCACATGGAAACAACTTTACATTGACCATTCCGATACTCCTCTAAGAGTAGAGCAAGACTTATATTTTTTCCTAGCGAAATATTTCTTGTTCCTAGAATCGAATCTGAAACCTCTGGTTCAGAGTCGAGGGGTGCCAACCATCCCATCATTTCTGATGGTCATATGGTATTTCATTTAGCTATTTAATACTACATGATTACGGTCTAATTCATTTGTTTATGTACAGATTTTTCGTAGACGAAGTACCCATTAGGGTTTACAAGAACAAATCCTATAGAGGAGTTGGATACCCTACACAACCAATGCAATCAGAGGCTACAATATGGAATGGAGAAACTTGGGCAACTGAAAATGGAAGTGCCAAAATCAATTGGTCTAATTCTCCATTCACAGCTCAATTCCAAGGCTTTACTATTGAAGGTTGCCCATCTAATTATAGTTTGAACTGTAATTCTACCAAGTTCTGGTGGAATGCTAAGCAACTTTGGAAACTAACTTCTGGTCAAGAAAAATCATATAAAGACATTAGACGCAAATATATGACTTATGATTACTGCAAAGACACCAATAGATTTCAAACTCTTCCCCCAGAATGTACAAAGTGATGCTTAATTGAAAGAAAATGGAGACCAAGTAGAATTGCTCAATACTTTCTAGTTAAGTTTTCCTTTGTTGGTATATGAATAACACCTTGATTAACGTTAAATGCCAGCAGCACTGAATGGTTAATGAAGTGGATGAGAATCATGAGGTCTCAGGTTCAAATTCCAGTGGAGACAAACAACACTAAGTGATTTCTTCCCATTTATTCGAGCCTTGGTGGATAGAGTTATCTGGTACTTGTTGCTGGTGGGAGGTGGCAGGTACATCGTGGAATTAGACGAGATGCGCACAAGCTGCTCCGGACACCACACCACGGTTATCAAACAAAAAGGTTAAATACCAGCAGTAAGACCTGAAATAACAAATCTAATGTATAACTGCGGATACCCGAAACCCGTAGTAGCCTGATATTAAACACATGATGAAATGTAGGGAATAATCTATTTTCTTATTTGGAAAAGATATCAAATCAGATACAACAATGATTCTTGTGATAAAGTAGGCATCCTCAGACACCAAAGAGAACCTGAAAAAGTGAGCAAAATAAATGTGTGCAGATTTCGATAACTCCAGCATCAAGTGGCTTGGCAAATGACTCCTTGATACTGCTTAAAAGAAGGTGCCAATTCAGTCCCTTGGTCCTACATATAAATACTTTCTGGATTCTCTCGTGTCGGAAAAGTAATTCGAACGCCAATCTCAAATACCAATCTACCATATTCTCCATACATCTAATTCCTGTAAACCTAACCTCCTACTCAACCCATTGACAGCTACATTTATTGTTGTCAGGTGGTCAACAAAAATGTACAAGTATAACATCACAATAGCTCGGTAAGAATGATTTGAGATAAGTGATACCTTTTAATGCCAACCTATAGATAACAAAACCCAGGCTCATTTTTTCCATTTGACCTCATGGTGCGGCATCATTTCAAAATCCAAAAATATCACCCCGGAAGTTTCACACAGAACATCATTTATCGATGGCCGACGTCAAATTTGATCTGCTTGTGTCGAAGTCACTGATTCCTTCATTCTCCAGTTGACTTTCTAAGATATCTTGAATATTATCTGGTGGACATTTATCAGCGGGATTTACAGCTGATTTTTGACAAAAGCACTCAGGCCAAGAATTAGTATAAAATGATTCAGGTGAGATCCGCTTATGAGGTCCACCAAAGTTTGTCTTTAACATGGCACGCCTAACTGCTTCCTCAAAACTTGCTGTATGACCGTTTTCACGATCGATAAAGATAGGGGCCAGAGCTTTCCTGTCAGGTCGGATTGTTGTGCGAAAACCATAGTATAGCCGGTGACCAAGGAGATTGTTCGCAAAATTGCTCGGTCCATCATAAGTTGGCATGAAAATATCAGAGAGAAGACAGACCATATAATCCACAGCTGAGCCTAACAAGCCCCTTGTGTTCTTACCTAGCTCACCCGTGGTGTCCACTGTACTATGGTTCTCCAAGCGTGGGAACATGGACCGGAAAGGTTTCATGAATCGTTCACCACCAAAGAGCTCGCCTGCAGCAAGGTATATCCTAGTAGAGTTGTCAAAACCCATTGCACGTAAAATAAGACCCACCTGCCAAATTAAAACGGAAAATATCAATACTTGAATAACAATTTCCAGTTAACAATACAAAGTATCCACGTATATACTTAAATAATTCACAAAGAATTATTGAATTCCCTATTGTTTGAACGCCTTTATACTGTGAACACTGGCGAAATCAAGTTGAAGTTGAGCTTCATCAAACAAGAGAAAGACAATTCTGTTTCACAAACTCATTCAAGTCATTGAGAGGAAACTAAAAGACAGCATCTTCTCATACCCTGAATATCCTCACCTTGTTCTGTCATTGCTTCTTAAAATTTCAAAAATATTTCAGACTGAGATTAATACAAAATATCATCATAAGAATCACAAGGAATTTACAAACTCTCTGCGGAATTTACAAACTCTCTGTCCGTTTATTTTTGCACCTTCCCATTGTGTTCCAAAAGGAGTTCTTTGATGGTGGTATTAAATGATACCAAGTTCCAATGACACTTCTATTGTGATTTCCAGAGTTCCTCTTTACGTAGATACACTTCCTTAAATGCCAAATTATTTTCTCGGAAAAGCAGAGTCTACTTAAGATACAGGCTATTGTTATCAGAGAGCATTAGAGCTACCTTTAAAAATCTTTAACCTCTACTCTCATCCAAATGATACATATTCACCCATTTTAAGATGGCTTTAAATCAAAAAATTATAGCAGGAAAATTGTAATTTGAAGAACATCCACACATTGTGTACAAGTATCTACAAGATTACCTCTTCTGGAGTAAGCGGACATTTCCCAATCGCCCTTCTTTCATCGTAAACAAGTCTTTTTTCTGCAAAATTTTCCTGCCTATACTTCTTCAAAATCTTTTGCTCTTCAGGAGAAAATATGTCAAAGCACCTGCAGAAATGAGTCCAAGGTTAAACAGATCTCAAACTCATGCTAAAAAACAGACTTTTGGTCTACACTACTAGACACCAACTAGAAGTACTTCATGGGCTAACGATAACAATGGAATAGAGCATTTACTTTTGTAATCAGCTCAAAAACTTTCCTGGCCACAAAAGGAACAGGAAAAGAAACAAAGTGAAAAAGAGAAAAGAGATTTGAAGCTTATGACACTGTTTCAGTTGTCCTCTGGGCCACCTAAGGAAAGGACACAGGATGGGGTACTAAAGCACCACTTGAGCTTTAACCTTTAATCTACTTGGGTGCACACAGCAATGAGTAACTTACCCAGCAAATGCTAGCATATCCATCTCAAAACGAAGGTGTATCGTCATAAAGTGGCCTTGCGTACGAAGTTTATTGACTATTGAGTTGCTTAACTCCATAATATGAGGCTTAAATTGAAGAGCATGATAATTAACTCGACATCTCAACCGCTGGTACTCAGGATTATCAATCTCTTCTGCCAGTCGATGTGAAAAAGGAGTAAGATAAATGGCACCATGTTCCCTCATTGTCTTTAGAGCCTCTGTTGTATACCAACTGATAGGAGCATCTCTAGGTGGTCGAATCTGGAATAAAGATTCTTTCATTTTAAGTCCATGAAAACCTCAAGAAGAACATTATCAAACTCTTGCTGGCGCAATATATACCTGTTTTGCTTTTATCTTCTTGACCTTCCCATTTTTCCGAATTTCTGGAATGCTTTCCACTATTCTTACATCATACTTCAATGTCTTGATAAAATGTTCAACATCATAGATACCTTGAAATCCACTGAACATTAATAAAATAAAGTTACATATTATGACTCAAATGGTAAAAACTCAATATACTAAAAATATTTTGAGGATTATAAATCAATCAACAGGAAGCTTGGGGACTATGTGAACTCCACCAAAAACTTTGAGGGACTGTCTAAAATACATCAATACCAAATTCAAGGGCAAGCTTCCTCCTTGAGCTATAAAGACATTGATGCAACAGTCTCAAACTCCTCACTGTAAACACCATAAGGCCATAGGATTTACTTAGCTCCTATGTATGGAGCAGAGTGTTGGCCGGTCAAGAACTCTCATACCCAGAAGCTAAAAGTAGCTGAGATGAGGATATTGAGGTAGATGTGTGGGCATACCAAGTTGGATAAGATTAGGAATGTAGTTATTCGGGAAAAGGCGGGAGTGGGAGTGGCCCATGTGGAAAATAAGATGCGGGAGGCGAGGTTGATATGGTTCGGGCATGTTAAGAGAAGAAGTATAGAAGCCCCAATTAGAAGGTGTGAGCGGTTAGCCTCGGTGAGTAGCAGGAGGGGTAGAGGTAGGCCTAAGAAATCTTGGGGAGAGGTTATTAGGCGGGACATGGCGCAGCTGGAGCTAACTGAGGAGATGGCCTTAGACAAGAGGGTGTGGAGGTCAAAGATTAGGGTAGAAGGTTCGTAGGTAATCGAGCGTTAACAGCCTCTTTGCCGTTCCAGGAGTAGGAGTAGGGGTAAGGCTGCGTACATCTTACCCTCCCCAGACCCTACTTGTGGGAAACTACTGGATTTTTTTTTGTTGTTGTTGTTGTTGTTCTAGTAAACCTTTTCTAGTGTAGCACCGGAAACAAGAATAGAAAAATCACTCGGTAACATATCCAGTAATAACTTCAGCAGCGTAACAAATAAAATTCAAAAACATTAAGTAAAGAAAATTAAGAGTCTTGATGCCCATAATTCAAATTGAGTTACTTAACTTCAAACTGTTTCTAACTCTTAGATGTCCTTTAATTTGTGAAGGCCATCTCTATCAGAGAAAATCCACCAACAAATGGGTGCATGACTAGTACATATACTTCTATATGCATAAAGATTCCCTTTTCTTCTTAAAAATTTCTTGAAATGGTTATCATTTCAAGAATAAAAAAAAGTAAACAGAGGGAGCACAAATATCACGCTCAAAATGATTTCCCACGTGCAAGTAAGGTATATAATTATTTCAAGAGTGTTAGATAAACTGCTTTCTACTTTCTTTTGACATGTAAAATGTAACTTCATATTGGGCAGCCTGTTTTCTACTTTTTCTGATAGATTTGGAATAGTACCGTGAATCTTATTGAGACATACTTAGAACCAATGCCATTATAGTGCAGAAAATTTAAGCAACATACTCAAATAAAAATGTCGATCTTGATACATGTTCTAAATGGTAGAAGAATTAGGAAACTCGAGGAAATAAGTACCTATCATCGTGCCAGAAGGAATTTGCATCCAACTCAGGTAGCACCAGTGTAGCATTCAAAATTCTTGCAGCAAGAACTGCATTACAGATCTATAAAGTCACAAGTATTTGTTACGTTGAGTATAAGCAATTTATGCAACATAAATGATGAAAAAAGAGATATCAATCAATCAACAATCAGTTGCATGTCAATCCCAAATTAGCTAGATCAACTATATGAATTCTCATTCTGGCCAGGTTCAATTCATTAAAATACAAAATAATTGTCTTTTAAGACGAATCAGGAGTTTTAAAAAACTACAGGTTCTCTAAATCTCACATGTATCAGTACAAAGACATACATACGTCTAGCCAAAATAGAAGGACCTTAACAAACACCAGACATAATATAAGTGCAACTACAACAACGACAAAAAAGTTTTCATCCTTACCTATGTAGAACTTCTGTTTGCATTGTATCTGTTCTTAGCTAAACATGCATTGATTATGAGAGACTACTCCAAGTCCTTTTAGATAATCTACCTTCACATGGATTTAGGTCTATGTCATCCTCTTTTATCACCTTCAATCATGAGATTGTAAATGATCAGTGCATCTGGAAGTGCACAGAGGATATGGTCAAATTATTTCAGGCGACCTTTACGACATATTATTCTGGTATTTTCACCTTCAGTCGGACTGATCATTTCTGATCTTGTGCAATCTTCTATGACTGTGAATCCACTTAACAACTGCATTTTAACAAAATTTATCCTGCGAACATCTTGAGCTAGGCCAACAAGCACTCCTATATTACACTACTGGTCCCACAATCATTCAATAGCACTTGCCTTTCAGACCCTTTCACTATATTTTATTGACCTCACAAAGAACATTGTGAATCTATTTAACACCTTATTTAAGAATAAAAGAACACTTGTTTGGATGGTATCACCGATCTATTGCACTTAATGAGGGCCCTAACATACAGATGCAGCTGTCAATGGAATCTGATGTGAATCCATGGTGAACTCACATTAGCAATGAGAATCTATTTAAGACCTTATTTAATAATAAAAGAACAAATACTTGTTTGGATGGTATCACCGATCTATTGCACTTAATGAGGGCCCTAACATACAGATGCAGCTGTCAATGGAATCTGATGTGAATCCATGGTGAACTCACATTAGCAATGAGAAGCGGTCAACACAAGAAATCATAGCGACTTCACCACCACTTCGTTCTAATCATTGTTAGGTATCTATCACGTCACTCAACTTATTTTATTCTTACTATTACATTTTCATCTACCATGCCACTTTACTAGAACACTAAGCCTAGATATGTGAATTGTTTGCTTAAACATCAGAATTTTATTGACTTTTCTGTCCACAAGCTTATATTCCAACTACATATCTGAATATACTTCTCTTGCTTTAGATTCTTTGCACATTCTTCCAATAAGATGAGGAAACCTTTCCTATCTAGCTCTACTTCCGGAAGTTGATGCTGTTTGACTAACTATGTTACCTACTTCTGAAATTGATGTTCTTTGATAAAAACAACAACAAAAGGACACAAGGAATTTACTCTGGTAAACAGATTATAGGAAGAAAATATTCATAAACCTCACACCATGGACCAGTTACACACCGCACTACGTTGTTGGTTCAGACCACCATTACATCGAACCCGTAAATAGCCATTGCTTTCACTTGGAGGAGCTGCAAAAGAAGAGAAAAGATGCAGAAACATTGACAGAAAGCTACAGAATTGAAGATCTAGAGATTGTAACTACTACATTCATTTTAAATTGGTTTAGGCCATCGATAAGTAAAATTGCATACGAGGCCAATCTGATCGAGGAGCAGATGACGGCCTCCAACCCTTAGAATCTGCAGTTCCCCAGAGTGTCTCTGCATCGATCTGCTCAGATAGGGCAAAACATATAAATACATACCATAATAATCAACTTATGAAAAGTGAACTGCGAGTTCAGATTCCTTGATGACACAGGATTAAGCATTTACATACAAAGATTAAGAAATGGCTCAACTCATGCAAGTATTACATATTAGGTAGTATGTGTCACTATATGCTAGTGTACAGGCTCATCTTTTGGGACTACGCAAGCATGGCCAATTCTATGAATCAAGAAGCCTCATTTAATAGGAACATATTTCTTGTCTCTACATCCTTCTACTGCCTATGACTTCAAATGATCAGACTATACCCTAGTCTAACTGACCCTAACAAGAGACATCTACTTTGATTAATGAAAAATCCATATTTGAAGCAGATAGATCGATTATGAGAGTACATGACCAAGTTAAACTCATAGAATTATCGTCACGTACTTCAGCAGTAAATTTTCTCCAAAAAGGTGCATATAACGTATTAGGAAAGGTGATTAAGAGCTATCTGCTGCAAAAAAATTCACAAGAATGTGAAATATACAGATAATAAATTTAGAGAAAGAGCATTACAAAGATAAAACCATCGCTAGGCCTTTAAATATAAATTTAGAGAGAGAGCATTACAAATAAAACCATCGCAAGGTCTTTAAATATTACGTACTTGTTGAACAAGGTCAAGATGAATTTATTAAGAAAAAACAAAAACATAAAATTAAATTGAACCAAAAAAAAAAGAGTTTAAGTTCTATGCAAATAATTATTCAAGTTTACTTATTAGGTAATCACTTGATAAACATTAATTGGTAATCTGGTAAAAATGATAACTAATCTACTATCACAAGTTAAAATTCACTAATAGCGTAAAAAAACTTGTTGTGTATAACTTAAACCTTATTAAAAATGACAACTGTAACACTAATCGACTGTAAAATCCCTAGAAAAACTAAGGATTCAATTTTTATGCATTGACAATGTAATGTATTTTTTACACCATCAATGCAATTTAACCATTTATAGCAAGTTACTTAACATTTATAAAGATTACCAATCAAGCTATTAAGTAGAGTTGCCTACACTTACTTTACAAGTGACAGATTATGTAAATATTATTTACTCTGCCAGTACACATAACTTAAACTCATAAACGAATTACAAAAGCAAATTAGAGTAATTTCTAGCTAAATCACCATATCTAACAAAATTAAGCAACAAAAAAAAAAACTACAAGAGCAAGCCAAGCAAATTCATCACTCGAAATAAACGAAAAACGTTAAAATTTCAAACAATAGCTACATTTACGAACAGCTTAAAGCAATACCTCAGCTGAAGGAACGTTACTGTTACTACTCGACATCGTCGTTATAAGCATGAGCATACAGATCACGAGTACGATTACAGCAATCGAAAGCCTCGTGAACATAGCCTTAACGCCTCCAAATTGTTGCTTCAGCGGTTGCCGATGCCCTGGCCTGTGAATAAAAATCCGCCATAACCATCAGATCCAAAACGTTAGTAAATCAGCAGATTTTTTGTGAATATAAGAGATTGATGTGTGGAATTAGGTGAAATTTACCTCCGCATTTTTGTTGAGATCTGAGAAATAGATAATGCTGTGGAGATTCAAATGTGCAGTACTGAGTGTGAAGAATTGAGTGCTGAATCTATGGCGAAATCTGCCGACAGTACGCGGATTGAGGATTAAGGAAATTAAGAGAGAGAGAGAGAGAGAGAGTATGAATCGTGTTATGGACGTCAGTGGTTTGTTAATTTTGTAAAAATAGTACTATAGCTCATCTCTCGAGTTCAAAGGTCGGAAGTAGCTATTTATTTGGCCATGCTCGAAAATCTGCGAGAAATATTTTAGAAAAAATATATTTTAAAAGTCAATGATAAGAACACATTAGTGTTTGACTAATTAATTAAAAAAATATTTTTAAGCAGTAATTAGCATTTAGCCAAGTAAGTATATTTTTTTCCGAAGTACTTTTCAAAAAGTGCTTCTGGGAGAAGCCGTTGTCTTTTTCTATTTTTCAAAAATTATTTGTGCTTCTACTCAAAATCACTTTTTTTATTCAGAAATCTTGGTCAAACACCTTAATTTTGACCAAGAAAAGCACTTTTGACAATAGAAAAAACACTTTTGACTAAGAAAAAACTTGGCCAAATAGGCTATTATTAACCATATTTTTTCTGAATTTAACAGATTATTTTGTGAATACCAATTAGTTGAAATTAAGGCATAATCTTAGTGGGCGTTTGGACATAAGAATGTAAAATTACAAAAGAAAAGTGAAAGGAAAAAAAATTCAAGCGAAAATGATATTTAAAAATTAGAGTTGTGTTTGAACATGAATATAAATTTGGGTTGTTTTAAAGTTTTGTGAGTGATATGAGTGAAAATTTTGAAAAATAATATTTTTGAAGTTTTTAAAATTTTTGAAAAATTTCAAAATTCATCTTCAAGTGAAAATTGAAAATTTTATAGCCAAACACTAAATTTGAAAAAAAAAGTGAAATTTTTTAATGTCCAAACGAACTCTAAATTTTAATTTCACGTCAAGCCTTCTCAGTTAGAAGGACGACGATATGACAAATTTTTATGAAAGTTTGACATTTTTAGTTATCAGTATGTAACAATATTGACCAATTTCATGATATTTTACCTATAATATATAACACATGTTGATAGCTAAATGAATTACTCGACAATTATGTTATGATTGTAATGAAAATATCTTAGTTTATAATTTTTCCCTTAAAATTGGTAAAACAAATGAATGATGCCAAAGGTTATTGAGTGTACCTAAATGCCAAAATACTATTTAGTCCTATCTTCCCCTTACAATAAACTTTTAAATAGGAAATTAACTTGAGATATGTCCAACGGTTATAACGGGATGGACTTAAGAATTAAAAAATCTTGGTAAGGAACACATTTTTCGTTTATGTATATTATGAATGTGAATTCACATTAATAGGGTTTCAATACGAATACCTTACAACAACAACAACAAAAAACTCAGTCTAGTCCCAATTGGAGTCTGGAAAGATAGTCTGTATACAAATCTTACGCCTCAGTCTAGTCCCAACACGTGGAGTCTGGAAAAGATAGTCTGTACACAAATCTTACGCTTATCTAGTGCAGATAGAGAGGCTGTTTCCAATAGACCATCGGCTAAAAAAAAAAAATAAAAAAAAATAAAAAAAAATAAAAATAAAGATACAATAAAAATAAAAAATAAAAATAAAAATAAAAATAAAAATAAGAATCACATATCGTAATATAGGATAAATAATATCCAATAATAGCAACAGAAAATACAATACTTGAGGTGAATAGAACTACATACCGTAATAAAATCTAAGAATACGAATACCTTACACCAAGTAGGAAACCAGTAAAAAAAAGTTACTTGAGAAGTGAGATCAGTAAAATTTAACTTGAAAAGAATATTATAGTATTAGTGTGGTTTGCATAACAAACCGACCTTAGCTCAGTTGGTAGAGCGGAGGACTGTAGTCGGGAATAAAGCCCACAGCTAATCCTTAGGTCACTGGTTCGAATCCGGTAGGTCGGACTTCTATTTTGCATTTTTGTAATAATAATATTTAGTAGTTTTTTACTCTAAGAATTTTCATTAAACTATTGAGAGAATTAATGGGAGAATTTTTGAACTGTACTAGTGTTTGTGTACAAGTCAACATAACTTAGTGCCCATTTGGACATAAAATTTGATGGAAGATTTTTTCAAAAAAAATTTACTTTTTTTTTCGATATCAACGCTTGTTCATAAAATTTTCAATTTTCACTTGAAGATGTATTTTGAAAATTTTAGAAAATTTGAAAAACTGCAAAAAGCTATTTTTTAAAATTCACTCAAATCACTCACAAAACTTCAAAAACAACCCAAACTGAGCTAGCGTTTGGCCATAGATTCTCAAATTTGTTTTGAAAAGTCTGATTTGGATGAAGTTTGGTGTGAAGATGAAAATGTGATTGGACATGATTTTTCAACACATATTTCACTTTTTATTTGAAAAAAACATGAAACATGACTTATACCCACAAGTTCTAAAAACTATCACAAATACTCAATAGTACTAAATAAACAAACTTGCTATCTTGTATATACAGAACCTTCATCAATATCATTCATTATCATTATCACAAACCATAGTCCTGAACATAAATAAGTTTAGTACAAAATCATCATTTTTATAATGAACTATATAATAAACTATCTTAAAATCATAACCAGATATTTTAATATTAACTGGTAATAACAAACAAAATTACTAGCTGCTACAATTCGTCAAATTGCAATAATATTACAAGATTCATAATTTTCCCACATTATACGAACAATCTCTTCACGACGAGCATGCATTTCCCAAATTGAAAAGATAATTTTTCAATTAAAAAGATATACAAAAGACAAGGTAATCAGTAAGAAAGATGATAACACATAGGAAGTCATTACTTATTTACACATAGGAAGTCATCTCTTTTGTTTATAGAGGGCAAAGCAAACATGTGAGTTTAATGAGAGGCAAGTGAACAAATATGGTTTAGTTGATCGTAATAAGTGTGAGCTCTTTTACAAACTATAAAAGTTCGGGTAATATTTTAAAAAATTTAAAAATATAACGGTCATGTTTTGGCCCAAAATCAGCAATTTTGGTGATTTTGGGATTTGGAATTTTGCCAAAATATGAGCAAAATCTAAGGTCAAATATTTGTTTGCCAAATAAATCCTGAATATATTTTGGGAAAACTCATGGCCAAACGGGTCCTAAAATTTTATGTCCAAACACAACTCTAGATTTCAAATACCATTTTCACTTGAAAAATATTTTCATCATTTTTTCGAATTTCACAATTCTTATGTCCAAACGCCTAGTAAGATTTATGCATGGACTCATAAACATATGTGCTAATATATAATACACACAAACATAAATTTATTATTTAAATTTTTAAAAAGTATAACCTTAATTCTGTACAAGATTTTTGAAGAAAGTCGACCTAACTAAATGCGTGTGATAACTAGAAATTCACCGTTATAAAGTGTCTCGTATTTTCTATAAAAATAGTTACAAAATTCAGAGTTTGAGAGAGAATTTACTTATGTCTATCTTATAGATCATATATAAAAATAAACTTTATCGGACACTATTATACAAAAGATAGAACAATGTTTAACTTGTAGTTATTGTCCCTTCAGCTAAGTTCGACATGAAGGATTATAAAAGAGAATGATAGGGGGAAAAATGAGAAACTTATTAAATTATATAAAAAAAAGTATCTATAAAAATAAAATAAATATAAATAATTTTATAATATATGTTATTGTCTTGGTATTTTTTTTCTTTTTGGTTTAATACTAGCCAAATATCACTGATTTTTAAAAAATTTACAACAAAATAAAAAATACACATTATTTTCATTCAATTTTGAGTCAAAATACACATTATGTTGATACACGTCATTTTCATAGTGAAGTTAAAACAGAAATAGATTCGGCACCATCGTTGATAGAGCACAAAAATGTCGTTTTCCCGGCAGCTCCTCCGTAAAATCCCATCCCAAACCCTAAAACCCTATCTCCGATCCATTTCCACCGCCGCCGCCGATTCCTCCACCACCGCACCATCGCACCACAACCACCACCAACGCAACCACGAGTTTCTTCCGCCGAGCAACTATCTGAATTCATGGACAGCTCCTAAGGATCCTAAGGAGGCGGAGGCTAAACTCGCCCTTTTACGCCGCGAATATGCGAAAAAGGTGAAGGAGGTTCGGAAAGAGTATATACAAGAAATGGAACTTCAGAGGATTGAGAAGATGAGAAAAGCTGAAGCTAAAAAGGAGGCTCAGAGGATTGCTAATGAGGAGCGTAAAGCTGCTAAGGCCGCTGAGAAAAAAGCGAAGGCGATGGAAAGAGAGGCTGCCGAAGAGGAGTTCCGCAAAACCCTGGTATGTGATTAATATTTTTTTTTGTTTTTCTTACAAAGTTTGGATATTAGTTGTGTAGTTAAACCTCTCTATAACAGCCTAGTTTGTTTCAAATATTTTTGTAGTTTGTTTCGAATATTTTTGTATGTTATAGTGAAATGTTGTTATAGAGAGCATATATTATAACATAAACATAAAAATTGGTTCCGGGAAAACTTGACTTTTATAATGAAGTGTCCTTCTTATACAAGGATGCTGTTATAGAGATGTCTGACTGTATTTGCTTAATTTTTCATGTTATTATTGTTCTGTGAAACAATGTCATTTCTCAATTTGCCTAATCTCTACAGTTTTAAATCACAATATGCAACACAATAATGATTTGTTAGTCATTTTTTTGACATCTAGATACTACTTTTCCTTGTTTAAAATCCAATCAAATCAATTGTTACTTGACGCTTTCAAATGTTCTTCTGATTAAGATTAAAACTATGCACCCACCTCTCTTAGTAACCAGTCAAACTTAGACATTCATTGGTAAGCAATTTGTTCCAATTTATGTGAATCTGTTTGACTGGACACAGAGTTTAATAAAAAATGAATACTTTTGGAATTTGTTATCCTAAACAAGTCAAAAAGGGGTCCAGAGTATTTGTGTGGTTATAAAAGTTTTTCATTAAGGGAAGAATTGGAAGTTTAAGCTAAATTATTTCCAAACTTAGAATGGAGTCATTCTTTTTGGAACAGACCAAAAAGGAAATAAGTTCACGTAAACTGGAATGGAGGGAGTAGTATTTTCTCTTCCCTTTAGTAGATGGTTTATGTAGAGCCTCTTCCACTTCACTCTTATGTTGTATCTCAATAGACCTTCTATAATATATGGAGCCATTGCTAAAAGCTTGTTTAAGCTGACACTAAAGTATATATCTATTTGCTGTTATCATATTAAGTTTTATTCTTTGTTAAAATTGTCAATTCCGAGTCTGAATATACAGTCAGTTATGGTTATTGATGGTCAGCATAGAACTAGTTGTCTTATGATAAATCGTTGCAATATGTCTTATTTTATGAGGCGACAAGTCAAATTGCAAGCAACTCAACTAGTTTACTGGGTAATTATCACCTTTCTCCAACACAAGTATTAGGCACTGCGCCCATCAAAGTTAAGGCGAATGGGGAGAATTCAACTAGTTTTGTTGATATAATGATTTAGAGATTGGTTCTCAAGGTATCATAGGTTCTGAATGGGGATTATGTGTTTCAAATTTATATCTAACTCTATCTATATTTGTTGGTCTCTCACTCTCTCCGATACACACAGTGTTTGAGCCGAAAATTACTGGTTGTGTACCGCAAAACTCATTTGAATTTCCCACTGCTTCGACCGGTAGGCCAATCCTCACAATATACATGTCAAATGGGGAGAAATAAATGTAAAGGATTCATATAGCCGAACGAACTACTAAGCATGGTAATGTTGAAGTACACCAATAGCTTATGTTTAATGAATTCCTCCCAAGCAGACTTTTCCAAGAGAACAACATGTGATTTTTGCAACTACGGAGCTATCACTTGAAACAAAGAACAGTCGAAATGAACTCTAGAGAATGCTAGGATTGTAAGCACACTGCTTGATGAAATTCACCCATAGGCTCTTTTTATTGAATTAACAAAAGAGACTCTTTTTGAGATGATCAAAAGCTCTTACAGTCCTGCCATCTCTCACTATATTTATTATATGGGTGGATACTACTCTACTGAAAGTAAATGTGCCTTGTCATCTGGCTTATCTTTTACTCCATATTTTACCTTGAACTAAGAGCATGATGAATAAATTTGAATATTTGAGGAGGTCATTTGTCCTCTATCTTTATTTGACTTGAACACGAGTTTGAATAGAGTGGATCATCATAATCTGTACTTCATTATGGCAATGTATATTTTGCATCATTTGTTAGTCCTTGACTATCTTCTGTGAACTCTCTCAGTCGTTAATTATATGTACAATATCCTTTTCCTATCCATCCTGAATAGTGTCCTATTTTTATTTGCCTGATATTGGAAGTTGTAAATCATGTTATAATACACACGTATTGAGATGTGATTCTTTTTCTCTTTTTTTGGACTTCTTCTTACTACTATCCTTATTTTAAATCCAAACAAATCATATCTTACCTGTGGCTCATGTTCTTCTGTTCTTCTGAGTAAGATTAAAACTGCGGTTAAGGGTCTCATTTGCCCTTCTACTATCATAAATTGGCCTTATTTATCCCCTGTTTGAGTTTCTTATCAAAAATATCCCCACCGTTATACTTTTGTTGCACATTTGCCCCTCACCCGTTAAAAACACCCTACCAGATTTTTAAGGGGCACGTGGCATCATTTGATTGGACCAGACAACCCGCCCCATTATTTTAATTAAAACCCGCCCGACCCAAGTCATTATAACCCGCCCGCCCCATTCTTTTAATTAACTTAGACCCATCTTGGGAGAACAGAACAAGAAAATGAAGATATTAATCCAGATGCAGCCACAAGCGCATTGGATGATGGTTGGTTCTTGTTCAAACCACTATCACTGTTTTCTTGATTTGGAGAATGAATTTTTATCTTCATCTTTGTTTGGTTCTTGTGGGAACTCGCCTTGCCTTTTTCGGAGGACTTTCATTTTCATTGCCAAATTCATCTTCACTGTTGACAATTTTCTTAGAATGACTTCTCCTTCTGTTTGAAGGACTTATACTTAAACAATAAAATTCCTTTCCCTTTTCATTTAAAGTGGCCACTGGAAGTTGCATTCTCTTTTCCCTTGGACAATACTGCATTATGATATCAACAGCCTCCTGATTGCCCACCTAAACAACAACATAACCAAATGAATTCAGATGAATGATAATGATAATGTATACTGCTAGATGCTTTCTCTTCTAACCTCATCCCAAAGACCATCAGAAGCTAAAACAAGGCATTCCATATCTGGTGCCAAAATGAGTGTTTTGGTTTCAGGTTCAGCTTGTACCCAATCCTTCAAATGAGCATCTCCAATGCTTCTAGAGTCAGAGAGAACGCCATATACTCTCCAACCTCCTCTGTGAAGTTCAACATATCCTCCCCGCAATCAATAAACTTGTTATAATCGACAACTTCTCTCTTTAATTTCAACTAATATCAAGAAAATGAAGATATTTCTTGTTCTGTTCTCGCAAGATGGGTCTAGGTTAATTAAAAGAATGGGGCGAGCAGGTTTTAATTACTTGGGTCGGGCGGGTTTTAATTAAAATAATGGGGCGGGTTGTCTGGTCCAATGAAATGATGCCACGTGCCCCTTAAAAATCTGGTAGGTATTTTGAACGGGTGAGGGGCAAATGTGCAATAAAAGTATAACGGTGTGGATATTTTTGATAAGAAACTCAAACGGGGGATAAATAAGGCATATTTATGATAGTAGAAGGGCAAATCAGACCCTTAACCGTTAAAACTATACACGTTCTCACCTTTATAGCCAATAAAACTTGGACGTTCAATGGGTAAGCAAGGGTATTATTTTTCCATCTAGCAGGTGTTTTTCAAATTCTTAATATAATCTTTTGATGTGTCGTCATAAAAAAAAAAATCTTTTGATGTGTCCTTAGTAATCAATATATCACATTGCGCCCTCTTCAAGACAAATCCATGCACGATGAGGCATATGCCTTGGAGCCTTGTTTACTAAAAGGGAAATGTTATTCGGACTCTTTGAAAATGTTGTTTGGGTGCGTGTCAGATCTTCCAAATTTAGTGCATTTTTGGAGGATTCGACACGGGTGCGGCAACACTTTTGGAGAGTCCGAGCAACATAAACTAAAACACTGCCTAAGTGAGGCATAGTCCTCAGGACTCTGCATCTTGTTTAAGGGCTTAAAGGGAGCCTTTAACAACATTGTTAGTATTCTTTTGTTCCCCACCCCGTTTTTTGGAGAGGATACTTTCACTTCAATTAGCAGGTACCACTGTAAACTAGGTTTTAGAGCGTAGTTTGCTCTAGTGTAGTGTATGTCTGAAATGTGTATACCTTTGCTTGCATATATTCTCAATCAAATTTAAACTAAAATCCCATTTGTGTTTAATTATTATGTTCAGTTTAAAGAGAGACAGGAAAAGCTTGAATATTGGAGGATGAGGGAAATGAAGTTCTCAGAGAAGAAGAAAGAGAAACGCGACCTTGTACGACGGCAAAGTTCTGTGTGGATTGACGAAAAAGATTTGGAGAAAAAGACACTTGGGGTTATTTGTGATGCTATTCAACTTTGAGTTGTTTTCCTTCTCGAACGACTTTGATAGTAAGTGTTGTGTTATCCGTTGGAGTTAATTTCAATAAATTCCAAAATGTAAACTTGATATCTCATTATCTAGCCTCTAGTTTGTAGTTCATCTACCACCCTTGTGGACTCAACCCCTCTCTCCTGGGAACAATTTTGAGAAAATTATCTGTTTTATGCCCGAATAACCAAATCTGGTAACTTTTACAGTCAGACAGATTTGGACCAGATTTGGGATGCTTTGTTGTGAAAAGTGTATTTTTATAGGGTTAGGTTGTTCAACAGTAGAAGGGGTGGCAAAATGTTTAAAAGAAAACAGTTAACCATCTATATTATCCACTAAAAAATGGGTTGGATAATGTTATTTTTAAAACGGGTCAAATATGGATAAGAATCATATTATCCATTTAGAAAATGGATAACCAATGGATCTAACTTTTACATTTGTAAAGCAAGTTAGAAAGGATAAGAATTCTCCCAAAAGTGATCATATGTAAGAAGTCATGGGTAATATCCATATTATCCACCGGTTAATTCGATTTTCATTCGTATTAAATATGGGTTGGGTCAGGTAATTTATTTGTTTTATTGCCTCTTTGACCCGAATCATATTCGCCCCGCCTCGCCCGTTTGCCACTCCTAAATAGAAGCAACAATAGCAGATCTTACAGGGAAATTGTTTCCGATAGACCCTCGGGTACAAGAAGATGAGATTGTTCATAAAAGTTTCTCTGACTATCCATACATGCATTGCCAGATAAGCTTCGCAATCAAAAACCACCTTTTATCGCGCTTACATTAATGACAAAATAAACCATGTTAGAAGAGTTCCCTATAATGCAAAAGCAAAAACATTAGGAAAAGACTACTAGTTAGTCCATGTCAGACTTCTGTTGGAGTATAAATATATGGTACACCGGGAGAACACTAATTTTACAATCAAAATTTTGATCACTACCCAAAAGCCAAAACTAATTCAAGCTTTCATTTACATAATATTCTACAAGACGGAGAAGAGAAAGAATCACGGGTTCTGGCACTTGTTCCTTCGCGCCATTTTTTCATATGCCACTTTTTTTTGTTCCCCTTACAGGCAGAGCTCGGAGTTAATAACTTGTGCTACTGAGCTTTTGGTTTCTGGATCTTTACGTATGGAAAAAACCCGAGGAAGTGCTTGATTTTTGGATTCCATTCTCTTTGCTGAGCGCGACAGTACATCAAGAAAGTATTAGCAAAGTACGCATTAAAACCCATAAGGACATGCCATAGTGCATGACCCTGTGGATTAACGTACCAGCGTGAAATGTCGTTGCAGAATAGACGATCACACAGCCAACAAACAGCTCCGAGTAATAAAGTGGCCACATATAACTTTGCAATCTGCTTTGCAGATC
The DNA here is from genome assembly GCA_005239505.1 of Nicotiana paniculata. Taxonomy (NCBI): domain Eukaryota; kingdom Viridiplantae; phylum Streptophyta; class Magnoliopsida; order Solanales; family Solanaceae; genus Nicotiana; species Nicotiana paniculata. Next base: position 36,330 of record ML360598.1, read on the forward strand.
TGTCTTCTGTATGAATGTAATACTTATATGTGCGAGGAATGCAAAGAAGGCACAATAGTGCATAATGTAGCATGAAACCAATATCAAAGCGAATCTGTGAATGAGCAATGGCAAATAATGCACCGTAAAGGAATAAAAACGTGGGCATTGTACTCTTGTAATGCCAATCTGGTGAATAAAGGATGTAAAAATAGAGAAGCATTTCCCAGACCATGGGTGTCTCATCACCTTGCTGTTGCCTATCAATGTAAAGCATGGATCATAATGCATTAGAATGACCATCAAATACAAGACATATTATTACAAAGTATTATCTAACAATCTGGATATATGATTTTTCATCCAATCTGTATGCACAAGGCAAGAAACAGTTCATATCTAACAAGAAACTTCAAATATTAGACATACACCATTCACACAACAAGCAAGAGGGATCATTAAAAAGGTCAACTTGGTATCTAGTTCACAGTCAGCTTTATCCTGTAATGCAGCAAATTGACAACATGAGATTGTGGGCATTCGTTTATGCAATATTTAACAAGGCAAAATTCAAAACTGGCTAGTTGGCTGAAACTAATTTCATTTGCTAGCCGAAAAGTGTATAAAATATGTATCACACACACACACACATATATATATATATATATATATATATATATATATATTTTGTAGGCTATTATTTTTAGGAGCGGCTAAAAGTGTACATTCCTATTTAATATCCAATGGAGCTACACAACTCCAGTGTTGAAAAGTAGCAACTTGAAGGTAAAGCAAATTGGAACTTTAGAGGAAAAGTTGTGAAGGGGCTATTCTTTTCTAAGTTTTTTGGACACTATGGAGAGAAAGATGAAGGAGACGTTTGACCCCAGAGTCCAATGTTAACGGTAAAGTTCCCTTATTTATGTTTTAAGTATAAAAACACCAATTTGAGTAGATAGGTAACTATATTTTAAAGGTTTCATTAATTTGGAAATTAAGACCCCTTTGACGTAGCCTCTTTTCTTTGAGGAAAAATCAATTAGCATTAATCAAATCTTTTGGTTGATGCAAAGAGGGGAATAAAGTCGAATGCCGCAACAGCTCCGTCCTATCCTAAAGACATGGTGCCGAATGGGCAAGTTGAAGAGATATAAATTCCTTCCAAGACAAGATGAAACAAAAAGAAAAAGAGAAAAGCTCATCCTAATAATCTCCTATCAAGTTAACTCACCAAAAAAGACAATGAATGATCATCTGTCAAAGGTTAAACCAATAACTAGGAAGCATGAGCTTCTTATAAGTACTAATGTCTAGCTCCTTTTACCAAGCTTTAGGCTTTCAAAAATCCTGGCATTCTATTTGCTTCTTCGAAAGTTCAATATAGAGAATGAGACCGACTTACATTTTCATTTTATAGGATTACCTTCTTCCTGCTCCGGCAATGTGTGTAATACTCAACAACAAACCAACATTAAAATGGGAAATAAGGGAGAAAGTGCTTACATCTGCCGCAACGTGGCATGATAAATCATGCTCCCTATGGCAAGTATTATATTTGACATATGGAGGACACTGAACCTTTTCTCAAACCGCTGTCTGAGGGCATTCACAAGACCAATCAAAGCCAGAATAATGCATGGGACATTTGAGATGGTATTAAAGAACTCTGCAATATAGGAGGAGCGGACATAATTTGGCTCACACCACTCTTTAGTAGATGTGACAGGACCCCAAAAGCTTGAAATGTCATCTGCCATTCTTCAAAATATGCATGTACCTGAAATGAAATAATCAGCTAGTAGCTGTTGCAGTATTTTTTTTTTTGATAAAAATGCAATTACAATATTTTGTGTAACGATAAAAGTTAAAGCATGTCTTATTAGTTACTGTCATATCAAGAAATCAAATTCTCAGTACTTCTCTACAGTAGGAAAAGAATTCACAATACCAAATAGAGAGACAGGTGGGCATTTGTGATTGAATTTTTCAACGACTAATATGTGCACAAACATATTTAATGAATCACTTAATAAAATAACAGAACAATGAGATTAAGAATGGAAGGGATAAGAGTCTAACAAGTGTTAACACTGCGAAGTGTCACAAAATCATCTTGACACCACAAGAGTTTTTGATAATAGGTCTTTCATTAACTTTCAAATGTATCCAATGTACTTGCTCAACGCTTACGTCTCACAAGTCCTTCGAATAAATATATAGAATTGTTTATTACTAGCTTTTTGCCTTTTCAAGTTTAATGCTCTATATAGTAAGTTTTTTGCACACGTCATCTCTGTATTGATCGATCAATCAATCATGACTTCTCTAATGAAATGCACATTATTCAAAAGAAACCTATCTGCTCGCAAAGATCAGATGAGGTCACTTCTGCCCAGAATATCCCATCATATTTGCTAAAACCAAATAGGTGGACAGCAAGGTTTTTTCTGGTCCTATCAAGAAACATTGAGAAGAAAATGTTTTTCTATTTTTAACTCTACAAAATTTAATAAAAAGTTCATCCACCTGTGATGACCCAAAAGGTCATCCCGTATATTTCTAGCTAATTCTGTGCTCCGAGGTCGTGAAAAACTCCTTCTATCTCACCTCGATTTTCGTGCGCAGCCCGGGCATGTTGCCGGGAAGCCTTTATGTGATAAATTGATAAAAATGATAATTTTGTATTAGAAATTTGAATAAAGTTGACTTGGGTCAACATTTTTGGTAAACGGACCCGGACTCGTGATTTGACGGCCCCGGAGGGTCCGTAGGAAAATATGGGACTTGAGCGTACGCCCGGAATCGAATTCCGAGGTCCCAAGTTTGAGAAATGAATTTTTAAAGGAAATTATTTTCTGAAAAATCTAAGAGATATTGAAAATGAAATTCTATGTGAAACCTGTGGTATCGGGCCCGTATCTTGGTTCTGGATCCCGGTACAGGTTTGATATAATATTTGTGTCAAATCTGTAAAGTTTGGTAAGAAACGGCCTTCATTAGATGTGATTCGGACCGTAATGTAAAATTTGATGTTTAAAGAAGTTTTGAGGAATTTCATTGATTTTTAGTTTGATTCGTCGTTTTAGTGTTATTTTATGCGTTTTGAAATCTCGAGCGAGTCCCGTGTTAGGTTATATGACTTGTGTGTGTGATTGGACGGGGTTCCGGGGGCCTCGAGTGTATTTCAGATAGGTTCCGAGTCGATTTTCCTCATTTTTCCACTGCTGTTATATGTCTGTTGTCCCTCTCTTCTATGCGATCGCATAGGCTTAGCCGCGATCGCATAGTGTATTTGAAATGCCCAGTTTTCTTCTATGCGTTCGTCATTTCATGTACGCGATCACGGAGGCCAATCCTTTTCTTAAACGCGATCGCACACCCTCCATCGCGACCGCATAGGGTAGTCCCAAGCCCAGCGTCCGTTTCCCTTATGCGATCGCATTACCTAACTCGCGATCGCGTAACACACTGGACAACAACCCTTTTTCTCCTTTATATGCGATTGCATCCGTGGTCCTGCGATCGCATAGAACACTTCGGGTCCAGCAAAATATTTCTTCTACGCGATCGCATGTATATTCCCGCGATCGCAGTTCACAAAAATATCTGGGCAGAACAATTTATAATCTCAAAATCGGGGTTAAGTCATTTTTAACATATCTTGACTTCTAGAGCTCGGTTTTGGGCGATTCTTCGAAGGTTCTTCGCACAAATCTTATGGGTAAGCGTTCTTTCACTATAATTAATTATATTTCATGAATTAGTTCTTGATTTTATCATTTAATTTGTGTTTTGGGTTGAGGGAATTGTGGGTTTTGAAAGAAAACTTCTAAAATGTAAAAACATGATTTGAAAAACCAAATGATATCGGAATTGGATAGATTTAGTATGGGTGAAGTCGTATCGGAATGGGTAACCGGAATTTGTAAGATTTGTCCGGTTCCGAGGTGCGGGCCCGGGGGTCGACTTTTGGGTCGTTTTTTATAATGTTGTAAAGATTGAGACTTTATTATTCGGAATAGTTCTTTATACGTTTTATGTGTATTTTGAAGTTGTTTTAGTTGATTGTGAGCCGTCCGGAGATCTTTCCGCCCGAGAAGTCTATTTTTGAGTACCGGGTTGTCGTCTTTGAGGTAAGTATCTTGCCTAACCTTGTGTGGGGGAACTAACCCTTAGGATTGAGTCTTCCTTGTTGATTGTAGTCCGAGTATCAAGGTGACGAGTTTGTACTCGGACTTATTTGCAATTAGATTGGCCTTTTAGGATTCGTAGGTTCTTATACTACCTGTGTATGATTTGTAATTGTTACATTGGAATCCTTGGTTGTTAATTTCATCCCTTCATGTTTAAATTAGAATTACTTGCTTTTGGATTCCTTCGTTGGCTATTTGACTTTACTTGACTTAACTGAATATTCTATTTCTCTTATCATCATGCTATATTTTCTTCCTAGCTTGCCTAATTGACTATAATTAGTGTCATCTAGCCTTATAGTTGACTAGCCGTAGTTGGAACATCTATTCGTTGGAGTCAAGCATGCCCGTGAGTCTTACATTGTGATTTATATGACTATTCCCTTAAGTGCCACTTAGGTCTAATTGTTAGACATTTATGTTATTGGTATTTCCTTGATGTTGCCTATTACTGGGCCTTTGTTGAAGTTGAGTTTATTCCGTGAAGTTAACTGTTTAGGTGAGATTGGTTATAGTTGTTTCCCTTACCGGAATTGTGTGGTTTCTCTTATTATTCCGTTGTTGATGATGTTGTTTGCCGTGTTGACTCCCTTGCCGGGATGCTATGGTTTGTATTACCGGTTTTGGGAAAGTTTGTACATTCTGTTGAGATTCTATATCGAGACTGTTAGTTGTCCTTTCATTATTGTTGTTATTCAGTAACTGTTAGGCTTACCTAGTCCCTAAGACTAGGTGCCATCACGATACCCAACGGAGGGAAATTTGGGTCGTAACAAGTTGGTATCAGAGCTCTAGGTTCATAGGTGCTACGAGTCATAAGCGAGTTTAGTAAAGTCTTGCGGATCGGTACAGAGACGTCTGTACTTATCTTCGAGAGGCTACGGAACTATTAGGACAATTTCACTTCCTTCATTCCTATCGTGCGAGTTTATTGATCTTGAAGTTTGAAATTATCGTTCTATTCTCTCACCGATGATGAGGACACGAACAACGGTTCCTGATGATGCTACCTCGAAGCAAGTGTCGCAAGGGTCAAAGACAGGGGCCAACGAGGAGCACGTGCTGCAATTAAGATGCCTACCAGAGCAGCCGTTGAGGAGTCGCCAGTAGTTCTAGTTTGGGGACAGGTACTGAGGGTGCCTGTTGCTACCCCGGACTTCAGGAGACCTGAGCGCAGTTTCGAGTACAATTGGTACATCGACTCGGGCAGGGTTGATTCTAGTGCACCAGTTGCTTCACAGATCAGGGGAGGAGTTCAGACTCCCACCGTCTACACTCCAGAGTAGCGAGATCATATTGGTCAGGTTCCAGTTGTTATGGCAGCACGCATGTGGTTTCAGTTCAGCCCATGGTTAAGACAGTAGCCTCGGAGGAAGAATACCTTGGACTTGAGAGGTACAGAAAGTATCACCCTTCTATCTTTCAGTGGATTGGCGACAGATGGTGCCCATGGTTTCCTAGAGGAGTGTCACTATATTCTTCGCGCTTCGGGTATTGTGGAGACGAGCGGGTTTGCTTTTGTCATGTCTCAGGTTCAAAGTAGTGGGTTGATCAGTGGTGGCGGCATATGAGTTGGGGGTAAACTGGCCGAGTTAGCTTCACTTGCGTGGATTCAGGTTTCAGAGATACTTTTGAGGGAGCTTGCACTCCAAATCCTCCGAGACGTACGACGCGCGAAGTTTGAGCAGTTGCGCCAGGGCGCTGTGTCACTATTAGAGCATGCCGTTAGATTCAGTGAGTTGGCCAGAAATGCACTTCGCTTGGTTGCTTCAGTTAGGAGATGAGTCCGTAGAGTCATTTGGGAGATTCAGGCATGATATTCGATTCAGCGGGACTCGAGAGTTAGAGTAGGTTGCCTCGTTTCAGCCGGTAGTAGGGATCGCTCGCCAGTTAGAGAGCACGTGGGACCGGGAGCGAGGGGACAGACGGGATCAGGGGGAGAGTTCAGGGAGGCAATGAGGCCTCGTAGATCGGAGGAATCTACTGGTCCGTATTATGGAGGCAAGGTACGACACGGTAGGAGTTTTGTGGGTCAACCAGTTCAGTTTGCATTACCAGCTTCGCATGGGATTTCAGGTACTCATGGGTCTTAGAGGATTCGTATTGTGTGTTTTTTTTCCACAGCCATATCGGCAGCGAGATTGTTTTCAGTGTGGAGATGTTAGCCACAGGGTGAGAGATTTCCCAGGATTCAGGTAGGGTGTGGTAGCAGGGTATTTAAGTGAGTAGAGGGCGCCTAAGAGGGGGAGACCCGACCCATTGTTGTGTTTCATATAGTAAAATAGAGGCCGATGTGCCAAATATTATCACACAGGTATGTTTTGATGTGTTACAGAGGGGCACCAATTGTATTTCATTATAGTTCTGCTGGTCGGGACGAGTTCCCTTATTTATTGTTTCATTTATGAGTGAGTTCCATGTTTTGCACTCCATTTTGTGTTTGCTCCTGTTGAGAGATTCTATGAGTAGTAGCTTGTGTCTATCGTTGTTTATTTCATTCTTGATAGTGGTGAAACTGGAAATGAGTCCTTGTTGTTCTTCGTGGTGAGCTTTATGTGAATTTCCTGAGTATTTTGTTTACGAGTTGCGATTTGATACTCCCTCGAGATGTGGGATCAGCTAGCGTTATGATTTTTATCAGCTGAGATGAATTAGTGGAGGAATTTCAATTGGTATGATATATTTTCGGTATGTGATTCAGAGTTGAGGGCGAGGTCCTCGTGATATTTGTGATTCGATATGTTTGGACCGGACTGAGTACCGCGGTGGAAATTTTATCAGGATGGAATCCTTGTGATTTGTTCATATGCTTTGCTTTTTCCTTGTTATATTGCTTTTGGTAAGTCAGTATCGATAGAGAGTGATGCCTATGTGCTTGTTTGATAGTTCCTTTATATGTTTCTATTTTCATATTCAGTCATTTCGTTATGTGTTTCTTTAGTTTAGTTTGCGGGATGTGTGCCCGGTAGTGGTAGCTGTGGCTCGGTGTTTCGGGTGTCTAATAATGAGGTCTTCGTGTTTATTGCATTATTATTCGTACTACGTGGCTTGGAAACAGAGTTCTTTCAGATGAGGGGCGTATTGCCAATGTTGGGTTGATTTCGGACAGCTATTGTGATCACAAATGTATTTGAGCCTATGTGTGATGTGCTATGTTGTGTGGTCGTGCCTTATGGGCGTAGTCATGAGTTGATACAGCTGGTTGAGGCTAATGTCGGACATGAATTTAGAATCGGGTCTTTTGTAAATAAGTAGAGGGTGAGAAGTAGAGGTATGAGGCTTATCGGTGGTGATGTGAAGGCTATTGTTGCGGTTGTGATTGTTTCATCGGGCTTATGTGAGTTGGGGTGACATGGGATCACCCGCGGTTATGTGTTGGAAGTATACCATCAGTGATTGGATGAGTTCAAAGTGAATCTAAATTATCAGGGGCGCGCTCTACCACTGAGCTAATAGCCCGTCGTGCGAGCCTCCCACTGGGGGCCCGCTATGCCAAAAGCGAGAGAAACCCCATCCCTCTCTTTCCTTTTTTCGCCCCCATGTCGCCACACGGGGGGAANTTGAGGACGAACGTTTGTTTAAGAGGGGGAGATTGTGATGACCCAAAAGGTCATCCCGTATATTTCTAGCTAATTCTGTGTTCCGAGGTCGTGAAAACCTCCTTCTATCTCACCTCGATTTGCGTGCGCAACCCGGGCGTGTTGCCGGGAAGCCTTTATGTGAAAAACTTATAAAAATGATAATTTTGTATTAGAAATTTGAATAAAGTTGACTTGGGTCAACATTTTTCAAATTTCTNAAACTTATAAAAATGATAATTTTGTATTAGAAATTTGAATAAAGTTGACTTGGGTCAACATTTTTGGTAAACGGACCCGGACCCATGATTTGACGATCCCGGAGGGTTCGTAGGAAAATATGGGACTTGAGCGTATGCCCAGAATCGAATTCCGAGGTCCCAAGTCCGAGAAATGAATTTTTAAAAGAAATTATTTTCTGAAAAATATAAGAGATTTTGAAAATGAACTTCTATGTGAAACATGTGGTATCGGGCCCGTATCTTGGTTCTGGAGCCCGGTACAGGTTCGATACAATATTTGTGTCATATCTGTAAGGTTTGGCACGAGTCGGACTTCATTAGATGTGATACGGACCGTAAATGCAAAATTTGATGTTTAAAGAAGTATTGGAATTTCATTGATTTTTGGTTTGATTCGTCGTTATAGTGTTATTTTATGTGTTTTGAAACCTCGAGCGAGTCCGTGTTAGGTTATATGACTTGTGTCTGTGGTTGGACAGGGTTCCGGGGGCCTCGGGTGTATTTTGGATAGGTTTCGGGTCGATTTTCCTCATTTTTCCGCTGCTGTTATATGTCTGATGTCCCTCTCTTCTATGTGATCGCATAGGCTTAGTCGCGATCGCATAGTGTCTATTTGAAATGCCCAGATTTTTTCTATGCGTTCGCCATTTCATGTACGCGATCGCGGAGGCCAGTCCTTTTCTTAAACGCGATCGCACACCCTCCATCGCGACCGCGTAGGGTAGTCCCAGGCCCAACGTCCGTTTTCCTTTATGCGATCGCATTACCTAACTCGCGATCGCGTAACACACTGGACAACAACCCTTTTTTCTCCCTTATATGCGATTGCATCCATGGTCCTGCGATCGCATAGAACACTTTGGGTCCAGCAAAATATTTCTTCTACGCGATCGCAGTTCACAAAAATATCTGGGCAGAACAGTTTATAATCTCAAAATCGGGGTTAAGCCATTTTTAACATATCTTGACTTCTAGAGCTCGGTTTTGGACGATTCTTTGAGGGTTTTTCACACAAATCTTATGGGTAAGCGTTCTTCCATTATAATTAATTATATTTTATGAATTAGTTCTTGTTTTTATCATTTAATTTGTGTTTTGGGTTGAGGGAATTGTAGGTTTTGAAAGAAAACTTCTAAAATGTAAAATCATGATGTGAAAGACCAAATGATATCGGAATTGGATATATTTAGTATGGTGAACTCGTATCGGAATGGGTAACCGGAATTTGTAAAATTTGCCGGGTTCCGAGGAGCAGGCCCGGGGGTCGACTTTTGGGTCGATTTTTATAATGTTGTAAAGATTGAGACTTTATTATTCGGAATAGTTCCTTATACGTTTTATGTGTATTTTGAAGTTGTTTTAGTTGATTGTGAGCCGTCCGGAGATCTTTCCGCCCGATAAGTCTATTTTTGAGTNCGTGTATGATTTGTAATTGTTACATTGGAATCCTTGGCTGTTAATTTCATCCCTTCCTGTTTAAACTAGAATTACTTGTTTTTGGATTCCTTCGTTGGCTGTTTGACTTTACTTGACTTGACTTAACTGAATATTCTATTTCTCTTATCATCATGCTATATTTTCTTCCTAGCTTGCCTAATTGACTATAATTAGTGTCATCTAGCCTTATAGTTGACTAGCCGTAGTTGGAACATCTATTCGTTGGAGTCAAGCATGTCCGTGAGTCTTACATTGTGATTTATACGACTATTCCCTTAAGTGCTACTTAGGTCTAATTGTTAGACATTTATGTTATTGGTATTTCCTTGATGTTGCCTATTACTGGGTCTTTGTTGAAGTTGAGTTTATTCCGTGAAGTTAGCTGTTTAGGTGAGATTGGTTATAATTGTTTCCTTTACCGGGATTGTGTGGTTTCTCTTATTATTCCGTTGTTGATGATGTTGTTTGCCGTGTTGACTCCCTTGCCGGGATGCTATGGTTTGTATTACCAGTTTTGGGAAAGTTTGTACATTCTGTTGAGATTCTATATCGAGATTGTTAGTTGTCCTTTCATTATTGTTGTTATTCAGTAACTGTTAGGCTTACCTAGTCCCTAAGACTAGGTGCCATCACGATACCCAACGGAGGGAAATTTGGGTCGTGACACCACCCCTCCTCTTTCAATACCTACAACCAATACAAATTGAAGGGAGAAAGCACGTAATATCAATATATCTGGATTCAATTAGTGAACTTCGTAGCAATCCAGCCTATGTCTATGACCTATCAATAAAGAGCAGATACAAGAGACTGAAAAACAGAATCATCAAACAGTTTTTCCACGATAAAAAAGCAGGTAGTATCGTCAATGTCCATGCTTAAACCAGTTTAGTTATCACACAAAAACCAGCCTAGCAGAGGCCTTTCATATTATACTAGACATAGTCAATCATTTCCTTTCCGAGCAGAATTTCTTATGTTAACCTTTCCTCTGAAATTCTCAATCAAACTATCTCGTTTTGGCACATTCTGTTATATCCCTTTATAAGAGCAGCCACCAAATTAATAAATCCATTTTCAAGGATTAAGATGCAGAAACCCTTGAATCACCACAAAAAATACAACTTATAGTTATAGCAAGCAATTTCCTTGATATCCTGCTAAAACAAAACCTTCCCAACCACGAACCAGCGGAGGTATTCGATATGTGTGGAAAAAGCATCTGAAGGTTTACTTTAACAAAGGTGATCACAACTCACACATCGACCTGGGAAATCAGACATAAACATAATATGTATCATTTATTTTATGCCTAGGTGTTTTTTTGGCAACACGAAACACCATAAACTCTACGTTTGCTCCCAACTCCATCTCGCTCAGCATCTTCCTTTCAGGGGTAAGGGGTTTCTTTCGATATCAGATAGGGGCTCGTCGGGCTTAATTATTAAAAGAAAATATTTTTTTTTCTCAAGTATATTTCTATCTTAAAATAGACAATGAAATTATATTCAGAGCATTTCCCAAACATTCCTATTAATTATGCTGATTTCTCCCCACATGTATACTTGGTGTATAATCTCTGCAACATCTTTCATCAAAACCCCGAATCGGCAAAGAATATGTCCTTTAAACGTTGCTAGAAATGGCTGAACTCGTAGAAAACCAGCATATATAATCAACTCCATGACCTATAAGAAAATCTGTCCCCATAGAACTCATGCCCACAAGCATTCTATGTCAATTGTGGTATCTTGCTTCATGCCCTAATTAATATGCATTATGTTAAGACCTACATGTTACAGGTTCGAGCCGTAGAATCAAGTCACTGATGCTTACGTCACGATAGGCAACGGTGTGATCCTTCCCTCGACCCGACGTAAACACAGGATAGTTTGTGCATTGTGTGGCCCCTTTTATGTATGGTAATTAACTTAAGAACCAATCAATTTATTCACTATCCGCTAATCCATGTATTCGACATTAATCTAAATAGTTAAATGAATAATGATTAGCAAAAATCAACTCCAAACATCTGTTTTTACACCTCATTCCCAACTTATCACATAAAAAACTTATTTATACCGAAACTAAACTTCGAAATCACCGCGAACGAAATTACAAAACAGAATACAACAAATAAAAGAATCCAATAGCATTACATCAAAACATAAAAATTAAAAAAAAAAAACAAATAAAAATATATGCATATGTGTTTGTAAATGTATAAATTTATATAAACTGATTTAGCAAGTATAGAAAATACTTGCAAATAAAGTACTTTTTTTTTTTTTACCTTTCAAATGAGATCCAATCCGCCCAAATTGAGTCGCTGTAATCTGTAGAGAATGCTCCCCAAATATATATATGTTTCTATATATGTGTATATAATATACACACACAGCGATCTCTCTCTCTCTCTGCTAGGGCTAGAAAAAGCATAAAACAATTGGATTTGAAAGTTTAAATTTCGAGTTGCTATTAAATGGAGAAAATGACAAAATTGGTTTTAAAATTGTCTCTGCTCTCGAGGAGTTTTGATTCTTTTTTATTTTTGTAATTTATGATATTTTAACAAGTAAGTCAAACACGAGTTGTGCAAAATAATTAACAACAACCTCATTAAGTTATTTTTCTTACAATTCTCATTAAATTTAATAGCCAAAATTTATTAAATATTTGATGAAATAATAGAATACCCACTTTTTTTTAGCAAATTTAAAGACCCAAAACTGCTTAAATTGTATTTATACGAGGCATATGAGTGAAATACAATGTTTTTATATATTGTATCGTTTTCGTCGTTTTATGATGTCATGATAAAGAATAAAATAAAATTAATTGATAATATAAAAATACAAGACGATAGGAAAAAATAAGGTAACGATACGATCACATCAAATTGGTAGTTACATAAAGTGACAATTTTCGTCGTTATGTAACGACGGATTTAACGATACGATACAATAAAATTTAAATAACAATCAAAATAAATATTATATTTAAAGTAACAATACGATACAATACAACACGTAACGACCGTCCAAACAAACACTTAGCTTCTGGCCTACATTATTACTGATGTTCTAAAATTTATTACTACTTCATTTTGCCACAAGGAGCATGGCAACTTATACTTCTTTTTATCACATAGTTTCTAAATATCTAAATTTCAAACTTAACAAAACTGTAAATTGACTTTTGAAAATTCAGAAGCAAACAACTTTTCTTTTCATAATTGAGTGATAGTTCACTGGTAGAAATATTAATGTTTTGGATATCTTTTAAAATTTGTTATTCCCTCCGATACATAACAAGCGATTTTTTGATTTTTTTTTTTGTGGTCCGAAATAAGTGATTTTTTCATATTTCAAGAATAAATTAATTTTTTTCCTACATTGCCCTTGGAGTAAATAATTTTGGAATATGTGTTAGGAGTGTTTATATAAAGAGATAACAAAAGTGATATGATCAATTTTATTGCTAATTAATGTTAAAAGGTGAATATCTTAATATGTGTGAAAACAATCAAAAAATCACTTATTTTGGAGCGGAGGGGTATTTGTTACGTAAAAACTTCATTATTAAATTTGTATTAGAATTAAATCCAATTAACTGTTGTGTACTATAATTAGTCAGTGTTAACAATAAAATTAAAGACTGACATAAATTGACAATATACCGATAAAAAAGAGAAGTTTTGATTAATACCATTTCTTGGAATTAACATTATACCTTTTTTTGTCTCTTCTTTTTTGGCACTAATTACAACTATTATAAAAAGGAAACAAAATTAAACTTTGGATATAAGAAAAACACAAAAGTGAATAGCTTGAGTTATGTCTTTAATTAGAAAGCTAATTACTACAATTTTAGTAGTTATTTTCTTTGTATCAATAGTTTCTGCAGCTAGGAATATATTGCAAATATTGAGTGATCAAAATGAAGATGGTATTTGTATTTCTATGGTGCAAACTCAAGGCTATGGTTGTGAAGAACATAAGGTATACCGTCAAACCTCTCTGTAACAGTCTCGTTTGTTTCGAATTTTAGATGTTATAGCGAAATGCTGTTATAGAGAACATACATAAAAATTGGTTCCGAAAAAGTTTGACTTTTATAAAAAATTATTGTTATATATATATATATGGATGATGTTATAGAGAGGTCTGACCGTATACATTCAAGATCTTAGAAAAGTTTCAAAACTGGTGATTATATAACATGCACTTTGTTGGTTTGAACCCCCTTTCTCGGCAGAGCTCGTCGCACGCAGGGGCAGAGCTAGTGTTAACGTTACGAGTGTTAACTCTCTGTATTTGTAAAACAATTCTGGAAATAATAAAATAAATAAATAAATAA